>JAWWLR010000149.1:1446360-1458619 GCA_035041075.1 Acraspis erinacei | reverse complement strand
CTCCCAAATTGCTAAAGCCTCCTCGACTGCCAAGCAGACGAGCTCCCTCTATTCACTGACTTCCAGGAAAAATCCTAAGTCCGCTAATACCAGTCGCTATAGTTCCCAAGTAACACTCTATGGAACGTCGCCAGGTGCCAAGACTTCCGGCAAACGTATCTCTGTCCGTCAAAGTACCCCAGACCTCGGAAAGTACACCCTCTTGAGTTCAGGAACTCTGGGCGATCCGCAAAAGAGCGCTCCCAACTTAAATTTGGAGGGTCCGAGCTGGAAAACGCGTTCAGTCTCCTTGATCAGACAAGGCGATGGTCTGTCTTCGATTTTATCGCCAACTGCGCACAGTCACTTCACCTATAGATCAAGATTTGCTGAAAGCGCCACCCACTTTTTATCAGAATCGAGTAAAAGTAGTTTAGAATCGGAGCCTTCAACGGTAAAGCGACAAAGTTCTAAAGCGATTCCAGAAGATAAAGAAGAAGCTAAGTCTCCCCTAGCGGAGACTTCGAAAAAATCTTTTATTGCGGAAACTTCGGAAAAGTCTTCTCTAGCGGAGACTTTGGAAAAAAAATCATCCCTCGCGGAGACTTTTGAAAAGCCTTCCCTAGCGGAGTCTTCTGAGAAGCCTTCTCTAGCGGAGAGTTCGGAACAAACTTTTATTGCGGACACTTCAGAAAAGTCTTCTCTAGCGGACACTTCAGAAAAGTCTTCCCTAGCGGATACTTTGGAAAAAAATCATTCCTAGCGGAGACTTAAAAAAACTCTTCTTTAGCGGAGACTTCGGTAAAGCCTTCTCCAGCGGAGACTTATAAAAAATCTTCCCTAGCGGAGACTTCGGTAAAGCCTTCTCTAGTCGAGACTTCTGAAAATTTTTCCCTAGCGGAGAGTTCGGAAAAACATTTTATTGCGGATACTTCGGAAAAGTCTTCTCTAGCGGAGACTTCTGAGAAGCTTTCTCAAGCGGACACTTCGGAAAAGTCTTCCCTAGCGGAGAGTTCTGTGAAGCCTTCTCTAGCGGAGACTTATAAAAAATCTTCCCTAGCGGAGACTTCGAAAAAATATTCCCTAGCGTAGTCTTTTGAAAAATTTCCCTAGCGGAGACTTATAAAAAATCTTCCCTAGCGGAAACTTCGAAAAAATGTTCCCTAGACGAGTCTTTTGAAAAATTTACCTAGCGGAGACTTCGGTAAAGCCTTCTCTAGCGGAGATTTTGAAAAGGCCTTCTCCTGCCGAGACTTCTAAAAAAAATCATCCCTAGCGGAGACTTTGAAAAAGTCTTCTTTAGCGGAGACATCTGTAAAGCCTTCTCTAGCGAAGACTTCGAAAAAATGTTCCCTAGCGGAGACTTATAAAAAATCTTTCCTAGCGGAGACTTCTGAAAAATTTCCCTAGTGGAGACTTCTGAAAAATTTCCCTAGCGGAGACTTCGGTAAAGCTTTATCTATCGGAGACTTCTGAGAAGCCTTCTCTAGCGTAGATTAAACAAAAAAATCATCTCTATCGGAGACTTTGAAAAAATCTTCTCTAGCGGAGACTTCGGGAAAGTCTTCGCCACTCGAAAACTAAACGCGTTCATTTTAGAATATTTTTTATTTTAGTTTCATCATAGGCGGCGCGAATTGATTCTTAAACTTTTACTTTAAAAAAACCCCCTCACGAGTACGAGAAATAATTTGTAAATATATATATTTTTACCGATTTAATGTCGGACGAATTATTAAATTTTTTTATTTTTTTTTTAGACGTACTAAAATACTGAGACTGAATCTACTTTTTACTATGTGATATATTCTTTTTTTTTTTTTCGTAATAACCAGGGCTGCCACACTGTTACTTTTTGTTGCTTCTTTTTAAAAGGAAAAGGCACTTTATTACATTTCCTATTTTTAAGAAACTTCCCGTTTCTCTTGTTTTTAGTTTTTTTTTTAATGGGAACTGAATTAATAGAAATCAATGATAAAATCAATCTATTCTTGTTTAAAAACTAATTCTTATTTTTTAAGTTTACTATTATGTCTTTGGTAAGGAATTATTTTTTTTCGTTAGAAATTTTATTACTTGTTTAAAATTTAATTACTTTATTTAAAATTCAACTGTTTTTTTAAAAGACATCTATTTTGGTTGAAAATTCAACTTTTTTTTGTCAATTATTCGTCTTTTGGGAGAGAAAATGCGGTCGAAAAGTCATCTTTCTGCTTTGAAAAATATTATTATTTTTCTTTTTTTTAATTTAACTATTTGGTTAAAAAAATTCAATTTTTGCTTAAAATTAGTTTTTTTTTAAAATTACAACTATTTCGTTATAAATGTCTTTTAAGAGAATATTTTTAAAAAATTTCAGCAGATAAAATCTTTTTCATTTTTCAGGATTCAGAAAAAAATACGAAAAATGCGATTCATTTTAAAAGATATCTGCAAATTTGGAAAAAAATTTCATTTGAAAATATTTCAAAAATTGTAAAAGAAAATGTAGATTTATAAAGATTTTGAAATAAAGTTTTGAAGCCCTATAAGCATTTTGAAAGATTTTATGAGAGTATGTAAAAATTTTCCAAAGAAAAACAAATTTTAATGTATAAATAACAATGAACACTTATTAATTTATAAAAAAAATCGAGTAAATCCCTCTTTTTTTCGTCAAAAATTGTTTTATTGTTTGAAAATTTAATTATTTTATTTAAAATTCAACTTTTTCTTAAATATATATGTATTTTGATTAAAAATTCAACTTTTTTGTTAAAAATTGGTCTTTTTTTAAGAGAAAATGGATCTTTCCTGGGCGTAAAATCCTATTCCTTCATTGAAAATTATTTTATTATTTTTAAAAATCAACTATATAGTTCAAAATGGAACTTTGTTGGTTGCTGTTTTTTTTAGTTCGAAATTTCGACAATTTTATTGAATGCTGAACTATTTTGTTAAAAATTAGAATTTTTTTGAATCTTCTCTTGCTTAAAATTACAACTATTTGGTTCTAAATATCTTTTAAGAGAATATTTAAAAATATTTTCAAAATTTTCAGCAGAAAAGATCTGGAAGATTTGAATGCTTTCTTTAAATTTTTGAGGCTTTAACAATTTAAGGAAAAATAAGGAATCATTTTAGAATTAAAAAAAAAAATAAAAAGTTTGAATAGATTTCTAAAAATTTAAAAGAAAATGTAGATTTATAAAGATTTTTAAATAAACCTTTGAAGCCATTTAGTCATTTTGAAAGATTTTAAGCGAATATATAAAAATATTCCAAAAGAAGAACAAATTTTAATTGATAAATAACAATTAAACACTTATTAATTTATAAAAAAATATTATTTATTTAAAATTTAATTACTTGATTTAAAATTTAACTATTTTGTTAAAAGGCATCAATTTTGGTTTGAAATTCAACTTTTTTGTTGAACATTTACCTTCTTAAAGAGAAAAAGAAATCTTTTTTGACAGAAAAATTATCTTTCTTGTCTGAAAATTATTATTATTTTAATCTTTTGTTGTTGAATATTCATCTTTATGGTGCAAAATTTTGTTGTTGAAAATTCGTCTCTTTCACTAGCGGACACTTCGGAAAAGTCTTCCCTAGCGGAGATTTTGGAAAAAAATCACTTTTCTCAAAAGTGGTTCTAAATGTCTTTTAAGAGAATATTTCAGCAGAAAAAATCTGGAAAATTTTAAGGCTTTCTTTTTTAATTTTCCAGGATTTATAAAAAAAAGGGAGGAAAAATTCGAATTATTTCAAAAGATATTTACCAATTTTGAAAAACTGTCAAAATCATTAAAAATTTGAAAAGATTTCGAAAATTTTTAAAGAAAATGTAGATTTTTAAAGATTTTTAAATACACTTTTAAAGCCATTTAAGCATTTTCAAAGATTTTAAGAGAATATATGAAAATATTTTTTAAAAAATAATGTATAAATAACAATCAACACTTATTAATTTATAAAAAATTCGAGTGAAAATTTAATTATTTTATTTAAAATAGTCCTCCCTAGCGGAGACTTTGGAAAAAAAATCATCCCTAGCGGAGACATCTAAAAAATCTTTTCTAGCGGAGACTTCTGAAAAATTTCCCTAGCGGGGACTCCGAAAAAATTGTCTCCAGCAAAGACTTCGGTTACCAATTTTTTTGTTGTTTGAAAATTTAATTATTTTATTTAAAATTCAACAATTTTGTTAAAAAGACATATATTTTGCTTGAAAATTCAATTTTTTTTGTTAAAAATTCGTCTTTTTCAAGAGAAAATAATTCCATTTTGGTTAAAAATTAATCTTTATTTGTTGAAAAATAATCTTAATTGGTTAAAAAATTAATATAATTTATTTAAAATTCTTCTATTTTTTAATTTCAGTTTTTTATTTAAACATGAACTTCTTTGTTACTAAATTTATATTTTTGGGATCAAAAGTCCAACTTTCCTTTTAAACATTCCAATTTTTAGCATAAAAACTAAACTATTTTGGTGAAAATTGATCAATTTTTATTGAAAAGTTGCCTTTTTGAGTTAAGAATTCAACTCTTTAGTTGAAAATTTAGCTTTCATGGTCGAAACTTAACTTTTTTTTGTGGAAAAATCGTGTTTTTTTTCAAAAATGTTTTATTTTTTAGATAAAAATGCAAAAAACTGGTCTTTTTCGATAGAAAAATCTACTATTTGTTTGAAAATATATTTATTTTGTTAAAAATTAATTCTTTTATACAAAATTTATCTTTCTTTGTAGAATTTTTTTAAATAATCTTTTATCTTTTTGTAGTAGAAAATTTAAATATTTGGTTGAGAATTAATCTTTTTTATAGAAATTGCAATCTTTTTCATGAAAAATCATAAATTTGAAGCATTTTATATTGAATTAAATTTTGTTTCTATAGTAATTTTATTAAAAAGAATTTATTCTCCTATTTAAAACAAAAAACTATTTACGTTATTTTGTGAGTATTTTAGGCTTTGAGGTCTGCAAAATTTAAATTTAAATTAATTTAATTGATCGCAAGAGTCTTTAAAAAATAAGATTTTTTAAGAAAAATGAGATTATGAAACTTTTAAAATTGAAATTAAAAAAAGCTTTATTCTGAAAACATTTTTAAAGAATAGTGTTTGAAATTAAAATGATCTATTTGTTGAAAATTCAATTTTTTTTGGTTGAAGTTTAATCTTTTTTATTTGAAAATTCGCCCATTTGTTTGAAAGCTCATTTATTTGGTTAAAAAGTAATTTTTTGGTTAAATATTCAACTGTCTAGTCGAAAATTAATTTTTTTAAATAGAAAATTTTATTTTATTGATTGAAAATTCATTTTTCTAGGTTGAAAATAAAATTCTTTGTTGAAAATTCAATTCGTGAAAAATCTTTCTATTTCTCCCGTTTCTAGAGAATTTTTGCTTGTAAAGTATAAATTATTAAAAAATTAATAATTTAATATTCAAATTATAGATTCTCGACTTCATTGTTGATTAATTTCAAGTTAAATGTTTAAAAAAATGAATTTCAACTGTTATTAAAAAATTGTTTTGACTTTAGAGTTTATTTCGATTGTGCAAATATTTAAAAATCAATCTTTAAAATTTCGATACGAGTAAAAGTAGTTTAGAATCGGAACCTGCAACGGTAAAACGACAAAGTTCCAAATCGATTCCAGAAGATAAAGAAGAAGCTAAGTCTCCCCTAGCGGAGACTTCCAAAAAATCTTTTATTGTGGAGACTTCGGAAAAGTCTTCTCTAGCGGAGACTTGTGAAAAATTTTCTCTAGCGGAGAGTTCGGAAAAATCTTTCATTGCGGAGACTTCGGAAAAGTCTTCTCTATCGGAAACTTCTGAGAAGCCTTCTCTATCGAACACTTCCGAAAATTCTTCCCTAGCGGAGACTTTTGAAAAAAATCATCCCTATCGGAGACTTTTAAAGAATCATCCCTAGCCGAGACTTCTAAAAAATCTTTCCTAGCGGAGACTTCTAAAAAGTCTTCGTTAACGGAGACTTCTGAAAAATCTTTTATTGCGGAGACTTCGGAAAAGTCTTCTCTAGCGGATACTTCTGAGAAGCCTTCTCTAGCGGACACTTTGCAAAAGTCTTCCCTAGCAGAGTCTGAAAAAAAATCATCCCTAGCGGAGACATCGAAAAAATCTTCCCTAGCGGAGAATTTGAAAAAAAACCATCCCTAGCGGAGATTTCGGAAAAGTGTTCTCTAGCGGAGACTTCTGAGAAGCCTTCTCTAGCGGAAACTTTGGAAGAGTCTTCCCTAACGGAGACTTCTGAAAAATCTTGTATTACGGAGACTTCAGAAAAGTCTTCTTTAGCGGAGACTTCTGAGAAACCTTCTCTAGCGGAGACTTCTGAGAAGCCTTCTCTAGCGGACACTTTGGAAAAGTATTCCCTAGCGGATACTTTGGAAGAAAATCATCCCTAGCGGAGACTTCTAAAAAAATCTTTCCTCGCGGAGACTTCTGAAAAATTTCCCTAGCGGGGACTTCGAAAAATTCTTCTCCAGCGGACAATTCAAAAAAATCTTCCCTAGCGGAGACTTCGGTAAGGCCTTCTCTAGTGGACAATTCCAAAAAATCTTCCCTAGCGGAGAGTTCTGAACAATTTAATTTTATTTTTTTGTAATTTTATGCGAATAAATTGTGGCAGTCTTGGGAAGAAAAAAAATCGCTTTAAAAGCGCTCGGTGAAATGAAATTTATGAAAATTTTCAGTCTTTCGTCTTGTTTCGCTTCATATTTGTACATACGGTCTGTAGAATATTTCCTTGTTCGCTACACTAGATTTAATTTCTAAGACAAATCGTTATAGGCAATCTTGAATGAACTTAGAATATTAATTTTATTTTTAACAAATAGATTTATTTATATGATCCGTAGAAAATCACGCTAATATGCTTCTTTGTCTTTTACCAGTGTACATATTATATTAGCACGCCTAGAAGCTCTTTTTAATTAAAGGTATTCATTCTGCCAAAGCACTTTTGTTTCATTTATTGCACATTTTCTGAACAACAAGCCCAATTTTTAATCCGAATGCTAAAAAAATTACGTTATTAACTTTATTTTCGCTTCCTTTAATTCGAGATTTTAATATTAAATTTTGTTTTTGTTTTTATTTGTGTTTTTTTTTAATTGCATGTTAAATGTTTAGCCTGATTGTTAATAATTTTTTATCTGTTTTAAATTTTGTCTATGGAAATTTTTAACAAATAGATAGGAAATATTGAAAGTTGTGAGATTTTTTAAATTTTATTATCAAAATTTTTAGAAAAAATCTATATAATATAAACATATATTTCTATCTTTTCTATTTTTTTAATTTTTCGTAAAAATTCGAGAATGAATCAATAAATTTGTAAACTTTAAAAATTTATTGAAATATTTTTAAATCTTAAAATCTTTCAAGATACATAAAAAGCTTCAAAATTTTATTTCAAAATCTTTAAAGATATACATTTTGTTTTAATTTTGTTTTAATTTTTTTTTTAATCTTTTCAAATTTAAAATTATTTTTGTAATTTTTTCAAAGCTTCTAAATATCTTTTAAAATTATTCAATTTTTTTCTCATTTTTTTTAATCCTGAAAAATTGCCTTAAAATTGTACAGATTTTTTTCTGGATAATTTTGATTCTTTAATTTTTTTTAAATTCTCTTAAAATTATTTTTTCAAAATAAAAAATCAATTTCAATTTTCCTAGGAATCACGAAAAAAAAATTATTATCATACCTTTCACAATTCTCTCTAATTTTATAAATTTTTATTCGAAATCTGCAAAAATCTACAGCTTATTTTAAATGATATGATATCATTTCAACTTACTCGAATTTTTTATAAATTATTAAGTGTTCTATTGTTATTTATACGTTAAATTTGTTTTTCTTTGGAATATTTTTGAATATTCTTTTTAAATTAGTTTTTCAAAATAAAAACTGATAAAAAATTTTCTTAGGAATTTCAAGAATTTTTTATTATTATTTAAAATATAAAACAATATATAAAAAAAGTTTAAATATAAAAAAATATTTATTATTTAAAAATCTTTAAAAAGCTGCAATGTCTTTAAAAAAATTTTTAAATTTTCTAATTTTACATTATTTTCAAAATGTTTTCAAAATATCTAAATATCTATAAAAAAAAGTTAATTTTTCCTATTTTTTTTAATTTTGTAAAATTTTAAAAATTGCCGCGGATATTTTTTTCAAAATTGTGCAAATTTTTTAAAATCTTGTTCCCAAATTATTATTATTTTTTTCATTATTGAGATTTCAAAAAGAAAATTTAATCGCATGTAGACTTTTTAAGAATTCGAACAAAAAATTTAGAAGCTTTTTAAGCATTTTGAAAGGTTTTTAGTGAATAACAACTCTTTATTTGGAAAGATTAATTTGAAGAATATATTTTTTAATATTTCAAAAAATTTCCAAAATTTTCAAAAAATATTCTACAAGATATTAATGCCATTTTTTAATTTTTTCAGGCCTTATTTTAAATTTGAAGAAAAATTCGCGTCATTAAAAAAGATGTTTAGAAGTTTTGAAAAAATGTTAAAATAATTAGAAACTTGAAAATATTCCAAAATATTTTAAACATAATTTATATTTTTAAAGATTTTTAAACTTTTCAAGGATTCTGAAAGGTTTTAAGATATTACAATTTTTTTAAAGATTTCAGGAAATATTTAAATTTAGAATAAAAAATTTTATCAACTATAAATATAAATTAATTTATTATTATTAAATTTAAACTGTTATTTAAGTATTGATATTAAATGTAATATTTTAATTCATAAATAAGAATTGAGTTCTCATTATTCTTTAATTTATCAAAAATTCGAGTAAGTTAAAATATAAAAAAAAAATGTTCATAAGATTTATTTATTTATCAAAATTTCCAGAAGAAAAATCTGGAAGATTTCTCTGAAATTCTGAGAAAAATTCGGAATTCCTTGAATAATCGGAATTTATTGAATCCCTGGAATAATTAGAATTCTTTGAATTCCAAAAATAGCTGATAATTCCTGGATTTCCCAAAATTCCTTGAATTCTTTAAAATCCTTGAATAATCGTAATTCTCTAAATTTCTGAAAGTCCTGGAATATTTAGAGTACCCTGAATTCTTCGATTTCCTTAAAAGCTCTGAAATTTCTGGCATTACACGAACTTTCAAAACTCCTTTAATTCCTTGAATATTCTGAATTCTTGAAAATCTCGGAATTCTTCGGATTCCGTGAAATCATTGAATAATAATCGGAATTCTCTAAATTCATGAAATTCCTTGAATATTCGGAATTTTCTGAATTCTCCTATTTCCTTAAATGCTCTGAAATTTCTTGCATTTGATGAATTCTATAAACTCCTTGGTTTCCTTAAATACTCTAAATTCCTCCAATTTCTTTAGTTCTCTGAATTTTTTAAATTCTCTAAATGCTTAAAAATTCTGAATATTATAAATTCCTTGAATATTCTGCATTCTTGGAAATCTCGGAATGCTTCGGATTCTGTGAAATCCTTGAATAATAATCGGAATTCTCTAAATTCCTGAAATTCTTGGAATATTCCGAATATCCTAAATTCTCCGATTTCCTTAAATTCTATACGAATTTATTGCATATTGTACATTCTATAAACTCCTTGAATTCCTTCAATATTCTGAATTCCTAAAATTCCTTTAATTCTCGGAATTTGTTAATTCCTTAAATGCTGGAAATCCCTGAAAATCTCCAAATATTTAGAATTCCTTCAAAATTCTGAATTCTTCAAAATCTCCGAATTTCTTGGATTGTCTGAAATCCATGAATAATAATCGGAATTCTCTAAATTTCTGAAATTCCGTACATATTCGGAATATCTCGAATTCTCTAAATTCCTTGAATATTCCGAATTCTTGAGAATCTCCGAATTCCTTGGATTCTCTGAAATCCTGGAATAATAATCGGAATTATCTAAATTCCTGAAATTCCTTGAATATTAGGAGTACCCCGAATTTTCGGATTTCCTTAAATTCCCTGAAATCCCTTGCATTCCCGGAATTCCTCTAAACTTATTAACTTTCTTAAATATTACAAATTCCTGAAATACTCTGAATTTCTTAAATTCTCTAAATGCTGGAAATCCCTCAAAATCGCTGAATATTATAAATTCCTGGATATTCTGAATCCTTGAAAATTTCCGAATTCCAAGGATTCTCTGAAATCCTCGAATAATAATTGGAATTCTCTAAATTTCTGAAATTACTTGAATATCCGGAGTACCCAGATTTCTTGGATTTCCTTAAATGCCCTGAAATTCCTTACATTCCCTGAATTCCGCTAAACTTATTAACTTTCTTAAATATTACGAATTCCTGAACATCTCTGAATTTCTTAAATTCTCAAAATGCTGGAAATCCTTAAAAATCACTGAATATTATAAATTCCTTGAATATTCTGAATTCTTGAAAATCTCTTAATTCCTTGGATTCTCTGAAATCCTTGAATAATAATGGGAATTCTCTAAATTCCTGAAATTCCTTAAATATCCGGAATATCCTGAATTCTTGGATTTTATTAAATGCCCTGAAATTCCTTGCATTCCCTGAATTCTCTAAACTTCTTAAATGTTCTGAATTCCTTGATTATTCTGAATTCTTGAAAATCTCCGAATTCCTGGGATTCTCTGTAATCCTTGAATAATAATTGGAATTCTCTAAATTCCTGAAATTACTTGAATATCCGGAGTATCCTAAATTCTCGGATTTCCTTAAATGCCCTGAAATCCCTGAATTCTTCTAAGCTTATTAAATTCCTTAAATTTTACAAATTCCTGAAATTCTATGAATTTCTTAAATTCTTTAAATGCTGTAAGTCCCTAAAAATTGCTGAATATGTTAAATTCCTTGAATATTTTGAATTCTTGAAAATCTCCTAATTCCTTGGATTCTCTGAAATCCTTGAATAATAATCGGAATTCTCTAAATTCCTGAAATTCCTTGAATATCCTGTGTACCCTAAATTCTTCGATTTCCTTAAATTCCCTGAAATTCCTTGCAAATTCGCTAAACTCCTTAAATATTCTGAATTCCTTCGCCATTCTGAATTCTTGAAAATCTCTGAATTCCTTGATTTCCCTGGATACTTTGGCTATTCTGAATTTTAAAAATTACTTGAATACTCGTAATTCCTTGAATTCTTGTAATTCCTTAAAATTCTCATAATTCCCTAAATGCTCTGAAATCCCTAAAAAATTCGGAATATTCTGATTTTCTTGAAAATTCAGAATTTATTGAATACCTTGAATATTTGAAATTCTTCGAATTCCTGAAAAACTCAGAATTCTTGAAATTCCTTGAATTCTCAAATTATTCTGAATGATCTGAAATCCCTGAAAATCTCTGAATAGTTGAAATTCTCTAAATTCCTGAAATTCCTTGAATATCCGGCGTACCCGGAATTCTCAAATTTCTTGAAATGCATTAAAATTCCTTTAATATTCTGAAATTCCTGGAATATTCTTAATTCTTCAAAATCTCTGAATTTCTGGGATTCTCTGAAATCCATGAATAATAATCGGAATTCTCTCAATTCCTTGAATACTCGGAATATCCTGAATGCTTTAAATATTCTGAATTCCTTAAATATCTTTAGATTCATTAAATTCTCTGAATTCCCTAAATGCTCTAAAATCCCTGAAATTCTCTTAATTCCCAAATCCTAAATTTAAAATCTTTAAAATTTTTTAAAAGTTTTAGAAATATCTTGAAATCTTTTTAAATAGTTCGTAATCATTTAAATCTTGTAAACTCTTATATATAGACCCCAAAAAACCCTAAAATTGACCTAGAAAAACCCGAAAAATGTTCAGGAATTTTAAATCCCCCATGTGGTACCAAAAAACGGGGCTAAGTGGGACAAAAAACGGGGAAAGCGGGACACACAAAATCTTGAATTTCGCGAATTATATTGAATTTTTTCATCGTAAAAACGCGCACAGAGTCGGATAAATTGGGTGTCCTGCTTAGCCCCGCATTGCGGTAGAAACCCTGATTATTTTTTTTTTTTTAATTCACTAAATAAGTGAGTGAAAATCGTCGTTGGAAAATCCAAAGTGGAACTTCTTCTGTTCGCAGAATAACAGTGTCTATGACTCGACCCAGTTCGACATGAGTGCAACACCAGTCAACCCGCTTTATGCGGCATCGCTGCAAAGTCCAGATAGCATCACCGGGTACAGTATAGACGGCCAAGAGACACACACTCATACCAATGGTTATCAGCAGTGAACGCGGCTTCATATTTTAAAAATCTCTTCCACAA
>JAWWLR010000149.1:1387653-1402319 GCA_035041075.1 Acraspis erinacei | reverse complement strand
TGGGAACTTTAAGATTTGCTAAAAGATATAAGTGCACCTGAAACCAATTTAATATTTTGCTTAGGTGTTGTATCGCTGATTAATAGCAATATACTAGATCTTGCTTTAGATTGTATTAAACAACAAACTTATTTCAAATTATAATAAAATAAATAAAGAAAATTGATAAAAATCAGTCAAGTTCGTTGCAATTTTTTTCAAGGAACATAAAGATTTAGTGTTTGTACAAACCAATAAGGTCAGTTTCTTTACACTAATAAAGGTGACTATAAACGAACGGATGAAAAATTCTTATGAATGATTTGTATACGAAAATCTAAAAACTATCATGGTTCTAAAAATTGAAAATAAATGTGTATATAAATCTATCGGATTGAAAGACCAAAGATGAATTAGGAATTAATGAGCAGGCCGTTTAAAAACTCAAGCTAGTGTCATACCAAAAACTTGTGTTCTTCCAAAGTTCCACAAACCAAATTTAGGTTTAAGAGTGATTGCTCGATAGCAATCCACTAGATATTGCTTTAGATTGTATTGAAAAACAAAATTATTTCAAATTATAATAAAATTAATAATCAATTTGCGGTCTGTTTGAAAACATTAAATAGTGTTATAGCAAAAGCTTGTGTTCTCCTAAAGTTACACAAACCAAATTTAGCTTCAAGAGAATTGTTTACAAAGTGTTTTCTTTAAATTTCAATTTACTCAAGCATATTTCAAATATTTTAAAACCTTTTTCTGTCAACGCTTATTGGTTTAAATAAAACTCTTGTGAACTTGAAGATTTGCTAAAAGATATAAGTGCACCTAAAACCAATTTAATATTTTCCTTAGGTTTTATGTCGCTGATTAATAGCAATCCACTAGATCTTGCTTTAGATAGTATTAAACAACAAAATTATTCCCAATTATAATAGTATATATAAAGCAAATTTATAACAATCTGCCAAGTAGGTTGCAAATTTTTTAAAGGAACATAAAGATTTATTGTTTGTAGAAGCAGATAAGGGCTTTCTGTTTCCACAAATAACGGTGACTATAAACGAACGGATGAAAAAATTCTTATAAATGATTTTGTTACGAAAATATAAAAACTATCATGGTTCTAAAAATTGAAAATAAATGTAAATATAAAGCTATCCGATTGAAAGACCAAAGATGAATTAAGAATCAGTGAGCAGGCCGTTTAAAAACTCAAGCTAATGTCATACCAAAAACTTGTGTTCTTCCAAAGTTCCACAAACCAAATTTAGGCTTAGGAGTGATTGCTAGATAGCAATCCACTAGATATTACTTAGGATTTTATTGAAAAACAAAATTATTTCAAATTATAGTAAAATTAATAATCAATGTGCAGGCTGTTTGAAAACATTAAATAGTGTTATAGCCAAAGCTTGTGTTCTCCTAAAGTTACACAAACCAAATTTAGCTTCAAGAGAATTGTTTACAAAGTGTTTTCTTTAACTTTCAATTTACTCAAACATATTTCAAATATTTAAAAAAAATGTTCTGTCAACGCTCGTTGCTTTAAACAAAACACTTGGGAACTTTAAGATTTGCTAAAAGATATAAGTGCACCTGAAACCAATTTAATATTTTGCTTAGGTGTTGTATCGCTAATTAATAGCAATCCACTGGATCTTGCTTTACATTGTATTAAACAACCAAAGTATTTCAAATTATAATAACATAAATAAAGAAATTTGAGAAAAATCTGTCAAGAATGATTTTTGGTAGGAAAATCTAAAAACAATCATGTTTCTAACAAAAAAACTTTTGCTCTCCCAAAGTTCCACAATCCCACCCCAAAGTACCACATACGCTTGAAGAGTGATTGTTTTTCTAACTTCCAAGTCATCTAAACATATTTTAAATATTTTTAAACCAGTTTTTTTCAATACCTGCTGGTTAAAACAAATTAGCTGGGAACTTGAAGATATTCTAAAAAAATTTAATGTAACTAAAAATCCCTTAATAGTTTTCTCAGATTCTGTGCTGATGCTTGTTAGCATCCCACCCACTAGCTCTTGCTTTAGATTGCATTTGAGTAAATCCTATTTCAAATAATGATAAAAAATAGATTTGAAAATTTAAAGAAGCTCTCAAGTTAGTTTAAAGTTGCAAAAGGAACATAAAGGTTTAATATTTGTAATAGCCGATAAGGGCAATCTAAATGTAGCAGCTCATAAAGATGACTATAAAAAATGGTGCAAACATTCTTATGAATAAAATTCTGTATGAACACATAAAAAATAGTATCGTGCCAAAAATTGAAAATAAGGGTAGTAATGTAGGCCTCAGGCGGAAAAAAGATTAATTAATGATCAATGTGGATGCAGTTTGAAGAAATACATTAATTTTCTGGAAAAAGATTAGGCTCTTCCAAAAGTACACGAACCAAATTTAAATTGAATAATGACTTTTTAACAGTTGTTTTTTTAAATATTAATTCATCTAAATATATTTTAATTACGTTTTAACCAATTTCTTTAAAAACTATTTTTAATATCTTGAAAACTGTTTATGTAAACCTGTTTTTAACAACTAAAAATAAATTTCATGATAAAGCTATCAGATGTGAAAACAAAAGATTAATTAATGATCCATATGCAAACCGTTTCAAAACACAAAATAGTGTTATAGAAAAAGCTAACGCTCTCCCAAAGTTACACAAACCAAATTTATCTTTGATAGTAATTGTTTCCACAGTAGTTTCTCTAACTCCCAATTTATCTAAACATATTTAAAATATTTGAAAACCATTTTTTGTCAACATCATATGGTGTGGACAAAATATTTGATAACTTGAAAATATTCTAAAAGACATTAGGGCACCTAAAAACAGTTTAATAGTTTCCTTAGATGTTGGCGCGATCCTTGAGAGTATCCTACTAGATCTTGCTTTATATTGTATTGAGAAACAAATTAATTTCAAATTATAACAATATAAATAAAGTAAATTTATAAAAATCTGGCAGGTTTATCGAAAATTTTAAAAGGGCCATAAAGGTTTAATATTCGTAAGAACTGATATCGGCAATCTAACTTTTGTTGCTAAAAAATTACTATAACAGAACGGATGAAAAAATCCTTAAGAATGATATTTGGTACGAAAACAGGAAAACTATCATGGTTCTTACCATTTAAAATAAAGGTTAATTTACATAAGTAAACATTATAAACGGTTAAAATTAAAAATTTCAATCAAATTTTCTTTTTCTAAGATTTATAATAATTATTGAAAATTAAAAGTCACGGTTGATTAAACTAAACTAAAAACTTATATATCATTTTAAAGCTATAGCTAAAAAACTATCCCTTGGTTATAAAACGTTTAATATTTCTAACGCTTTATATTATAAATAATAGTATTTGTGAACCTACCTTTAAAAATAATACTGTTTTTTTTTAATTTTTGATGGCAACTTTAATAAATTCAGTTATTAATATGATTGAAAATTAATGTTACCAATAATTTGGGTTTAAAAAACAGGTTAGTTGCATATTTGATTCATTATGACTCGTTTAAATTTAAATTTTTTTTATAGTGCACAACTTAATTTTTAATTATTTTCAAATTTAACAAAAAAGATGGCAATCTTTAAAACCGATTGTAATAAATTGTATCTTTACCATTTTTTTAGAACACCTTTAATGAATGATTTGATTAATATTATTAAAAATTCATTTTACCAATAATTTTCGTTACAAAAATCGTTCAATTGCATATTTAGACTCGTTCTGTCTTTAAAATTTTTCTTATAATGCAACAATTCTTTTTGTCAATTATTTTCAGAATGAAAAAAATATCGCGATCTTTAAAAGCAATGGTAATGAATTTCAAATATTTTAAACTTTTGTAATAAAATTTTTAATATTATTAAAAATTCATGTTACTAATAATTTCCATTTAAAAAACAGTTTAATTGCATATTTTACTCTTTATCTCTCGTGTAAATTACAAAATTTTCTTATTCTGAAAAACTTTGTTTTCAATTATTTTCAGTGAAAAAAATATTAGAATCTTCAAAAACAATTGTATTGAATTTAAACTGTTTAAAAATTTTACTATAATAATTTCAATAAATTGTTTTATGAATTTTAACTGAAAGGGTTAGAAAATAATTCAGCATAAAATTGCTATTTCTCAAAGAAATGCGTGTAATCATCATTGCATCCAAAAATAACACACTTATACCCTATTATTCCGTTTCATAATTAAAAAAATCTTCATACATTTTCAGTCTAAAAGTCTAAAAACTTAACCATAAAGTAAAAGAAAAATCGAAAAATTCCGTTTTCATAATTAAAAAAGCACAGCATTTCAGATTTATAATACAATCACCATGCATTTGAATAATTTTCGAATTAAAGTAAAGCCAGTGGATGCACTTGGAGAGTGATTATTGTTATAACTTTCAATTTATCTAAAAATGTTTTAAATATTTTTAAACCAGTTTTTGTCAAAAATTGCTGGTCAACAGAAAATAGTTGGGAACTTCAAGATATTCTAAAAAAAATAATGTGCCTAAATCCCATTCAATAGTATTCTCAGATGTTGTGTCGATGCTTCAAAACATCCCACTAGATCTAAATTTAGATTTCATTTGAGTAAAACTTATTTCAAATCTTGATAATGAAAAATACATTTGAAAATTTACAAAACGCTGTCGAATTAGTAGAAAATTTGCAAAAGGAACATAAAGATTTAATATTCTTCAGAGCCAATAGGGGCAATCTAACTGTAGCAACTTGAAGATTACTATTACAAAAACGATTAAAACATCCTTTAGAATGATGTTCTGTACAAAGCCATAAAAACCAGTATGGTTCCAACAATTAAAAATAAGTGTAGTGATGTAGGTGTCAGGTTGAAAAAAATATGAATTAATTTTTTTAAATACCGATTCATCTGAATATATTTTAAGTAATTTGGAACCACTTTCTGTAAACACTATTTTTAATATTTTTAAACCGATTTCTCTTCACACTAATTGGTTTACACAAAATATTTAATAACTTAATGATATTCATGGAAATATAAATGTACATAAAACTAATTGAATGTTTTCCTTAGATGTTGTTTCGATGCTTGATAGCATCCTACTAGATCTTGCTTCTGATTGTATTGAAAAACAAACATGTTACAAATTATAATAATATAAATAAAGAAAATATATAAAAATGTGTCAAGTTTGTTTAAAAATTGTAAAATGAACATAAAGATTTAATATTTGTAAAAGTCGATATGGACAAACTAAATGTGGCCGCTAGTAAAGATAACTATAACAAAACACAGGGATACTTCCTTAGGAATGTTATTCTGTATAAAAACAGAAAAACTAAGATGAATCTAAAAATTTTAAATAAATTTAATTATGAAGATATCTGATTGGAAAACAAATGATGAATTAATTATCAATTAGCAGACCGTTTAAA
The DNA here is from genome assembly GCA_035041075.1 of Acraspis erinacei. Classification (NCBI taxonomy): domain Eukaryota; kingdom Metazoa; phylum Arthropoda; class Insecta; order Hymenoptera; family Cynipidae; genus Acraspis; species Acraspis erinacei. The sequence goes on along the minus strand of JAWWLR010000149.1, from coordinate 1,396,880 downwards.
AATACAAAATAGCGTTATAGCAAAATGTAAAGGTCTCTAAAAGATCAATAAAGGAAATTATCCTTGGGGACTGACTGTTTCCACAAACGTTTCTCAAATTTCCAATTCATCTAAATGTATTTAAAATATTCTAAAACCAGTTTCTGTCAACACTAGTTGGTTTTCAAAAAATTGTTGGTAACTTAAATATATTCCAAATACATTATTGTACTTAAAACCAATACAAGTTTCCTTAGATGTTGTGTCAATGTTTTTGATAGCATCCGACTAAATCTGGCTTCAGACTGAATTGGAGAGAAACTTATTTCAAATCGTAATAAGATAAATAAATTTGCAAATTAAGAAAAAGCTGTCAACTTGGTTGAAAATTTAAAAAAGGAACATAAAGATTTAATGCTTGTGAAAGCCGATAAGGGCAATCTAACTGTAGCAGCTAATAAAGATGACTGTAACAAAACAAATAAAAAAATTCTTAGGAATAACGTTTTGTATAAAAAATAGTATGGTTCCCACAATAAAAAATAAGTATAATGATATGCATGGGTATCAGATGGGGGAAAAAGATTAACGCATAATAGTGTTATAAGAAAAGTTTATACTCTCCCAAAAGAACACAAAACAAATTTAACTTGGAGACTGATTGTTTCCAAAGTTGTTTTTCCTATTGACAATTTAGCTAAATGTATTTAGGTATTCCAATACCAGTTTCTGTCAATACTAGTTCGGGAAACCAAAAAATGTTTAACTTAAAGATATTTTAAGATACATTAATGTACATAAAACCCATTCAATAATGTCCTCAGAGGTTGGGTCGATGTTTTATTGCATCCCACTGGATTTTGCTTTAGATTGCATTGGAGAAAAACTGATTTAAAATCATAGTAGTATAAATAATTTAAAACTTTATAAATTTCTGTTTAGTTAGATGAAAATTTGTATAAGGAAGATAAAGATTTAATATTTGTAAAACCCAATAAATGCAATCTAACTTAGTCTCTAATAAAGATTTCTATAACAAAACAGTTCCAAACATGCTGATATTCTGCATAAAAATAAAAACTACTATGGTTCCATCAATTAAAAATAAGTGTAATGATACAGGAGTAAAATAAGGAAAAAAGAATAATTAATTATAAATGTGCATACCGTTCAATAACTCAAAATAGTTTTAGAGCAAAATCTTATATCCTCCCAAAGGTCCACAAACCAAATATTACTTGGTGAATGATGTTTTTCAGATGTTTTTCCAAATTCCAATTTATTTAAATGAATTTTCAATATTTTAAAATCACTTTCTGTCAAAACTAACTCGTCTATACAAAATATTTGATAACTTGACGATATTCTAAAATAAATTAGTTTTAATAAATTTCCGGAAATTTATTAAATTTTCTGATAATTTATGCAAACTGAAGAACAATGACCCAAAATTTAACTTAAAAATTTCTATAAATTTCCGAAAATTTTTAGAAAGCTTTAAATTGAATTTTAAGTAATATTACCAGTAATTTATAGTAACTTACCGTAAACTTCCAAAAACTCAATAATTTTTTTTTATAAATTTCCGGAAATTTATGGAAATTTTCGTTCTACATTTTAATATTACAGGTAAATATGGTAACTTAACATAAATTACCCAATACTTAATTGTAAACGTTTTGATAAATTTCCGGAAATTTATGCATTTTTTGGTAATTTATTGTAATATTTCGGGTAATTTATGGAAACTAAAGATAAATTACCTGAAATTCCATTTAAAATGTTCATAAGTTTCCGGAAACATATGCAAATTTTCAGTCCTTTATGGTAATTTTACAGGTAAATATGGTAAGTTACCATAAATTATCCGAAATTCAATTTTAAACATGTTGATAAATCTCCGGGAAAATATGAAAATTTTTGGTAATTAATGGAAATATTACAGGTAATTAATGGAAACTAAGGATAAATTACCCAAAATTCAAACTAATAACTTCCGGAAATTTGCAGTAATTTTTTGGCAATTTATGGTAATATTAAAGGTAGTTTATTGTACTTTACCATAAAAGTCCTCAAAGTAAATTTAACAATGTTCATAAATTTCCGGAAATATTCGGTCATTTATGGTAATTTTCCCGGAATATATGGTGACTTACTATAAATTACCAAAAATTCAATTTTGAACGTTTAACTTTTTTTCGGAAATTTATGAAATTTTTAGGTAATTTACGGTAATATTGCAGGTATTTTGTGGAAAATTACCATAAATTAACCAAAATTCAATTTTAAACATTTTGAAAAATTTCCGGAAATTTTAAAATTGAATAAATTGAATTTTGGATAATATTACATGTAATTTATGATAACTAATCACAAAATTCCCAAAATTAAATTTGAAAATGTTCCTTAACTTCCGGAAATTTATGGCAATTTTCGATCATTTAATATAATTTCACACTTAAATATGGTCACTCACCATAATTTACCCTTAATTCAATTTTTAACATTTTTATAAATTTGCGGAAATTTATGAAATTTGTTGTATACAGAGTGGAAATATTACAGTTAATTTACGGAAACTGAAGACGAATTCGCCAAAATTTAATTTGAAAATCTCTATAAATTTCCGGAAATTTATGGAAATTTTTGGTGATTTATGGTAACATTACAGGTAATTTAGGAGAACTAAAGAAAAATTATTCTAAATTCCATTTGAATATCTCAAAATCTCCAGAAATTTTTGCTTATTTGTGGCAATATTAAAGGTAATTTATGGTAAATTACAATAAAATTCCAAAAATTCAATTAAAAATGTTCATAAATTTCCAGAAATTAATGGAAATTTTCATTTCTTTACGGTAATTTTACATTTAAACATGTTATTTACCATAAATTACCCAAAATTCATTGTTCAGAATTTTGATAAATTTCCGGGAATATGTGCAATTTTTTGGTAATTAATGGTAATATTACAGGTAATTAGTGGAGACTAAAGATAAAATACCCAAAATTCAAAGAAAAAATTTCTAAAAATTTCTGGAAATATTCAGTAATTTTTTGTTAGCTTATGGTAACATTTCAGGTAATTTATGGTAACTTAATATAAAATACCCAAAATTCAATTTAAAAATCTTTCTCAATTTCTGGAAATTCATGGAAATTTTTGGTAATTTATTTTAATTTTACATGTAAAGAGGTAACTTACAATACATTACCTAAAAGTAAATTAAATTTTTTTTTATAAATTTCCTGAGATTATCAGAAATTTTTTGTTAATTTATGGTATTATTACAGGTAATATACCATCAAATTTCTCAAATTTCTAAAAGTAAAGTAAATTTAATAAATTTTCGGGTATTTTATTATAATGTTACGTGTAATTTATGGAAGCTAAAGATGAATTACCCAAAATTCAACTTCAAGATTTCCATAAATTTTCGGAAATGTTCAGAATTTTTAAATTTAATTTTGCGTAATATTGTAGGTACTTTATTTATAAATAAATTTTTTTAACTTTTTAAAAAAATTGTTATAAAATTCATAGAAATGTTTGGTCATTTATGAAAATTTTACAGGTAAATATATTAACTTACCATAAATTACCCAAAATTCAATTTTAAACATTTTGATAAATTTCCAGAAATTTATGACATTTTTTGTATACATTATGAAACTATTATAGGTGATTTATGGAAATTGAAGATAAATTAGCCAAAATTCAATTTGAAAATCTCTATAAGTTTCGGTAAATTTCATCAATTTCCGGAATTTTTTGGTAATTTACTGTAATTTTACCAATTGTGTATGGAAGCTTTCTATCAATTGCCCCATAATTCTATTATCACCTTTGCCGTCATTTTTTAATTCCTAGGGATTAAAAAATACTTTTTATTCCCAAGGGAGGAAAAATCAGAGCTTTATCCCCACTTCATAGGCGTTTAAAAGGGTTGAAATCTTGCATGTTTAATAAAAAATTAATTTTCTTGTTTAAAAATCATATTTTTGATTGAAAATTAAGCAAATGTTTAAAAATTTGCTTTTATGGATTTTTAGATTGTTTATGTTCTTATTTTATTATTGCAAAATAAAAATCCCAGAATTTAAATGTAAATGTCTTGTTCACGTACATTTACTGCTAGTGTATGAATAATAAATAAAACTGTTCCAAGCACATTTTCAATCATAAACGCAGCTCAGCCATTATGTAACTCGATTGCTCGTCGTCAACTGCTGCAAGTCCATTACTGTAGCCGCCTATTGTTAACCCTTTTTATTCTTCTTTCCAATTTTTTTCCTTCCTTCCATCCTTTTTAGTTACCCTTTCACCTTAGCCTCTACTTCAAGGGCTGGAGTGCTTTAATGGACTCTTTGAAAAACTTCCCACCTCTTTCTTATATTCTTTACATCCTCAGAATGTTGTTTGGTACATCTCAACTTTGGCTGAAATATTTTTTCCCGTTTCCTTTCTTCCATTACTTCCACAACCTGACTCATTTCCCACCTCCTATCAGACTTTCCCTCCTAACCTCTTTCTATCCCTCTTAGTTTCCCTCCAATCCCTTCACTAAGCTTTTTCTTTCCTCCCATTTTCTACGTCTCTGTCTTCCAATTTTGTTACTTGCCCTTTCCTTTAATTAGTTGCCCTCTCAATCCAGTTTAATTTTTAACCAACTCTGCCTTTTCTCTATTACCTACTTCTTCTTCACATACTTTCTATACCCTCCTCTAGATTTCCTATCTATCGCATTACTTTCTACCCATCCCTGCTTAAACTTCCCTATTCAGACTTTCCATCTTCCCACCTCTCATATAGGGTTAAACTCTGGGAACTTTGTCTTCCAATTTTTTTTACTTTCCCTCTCCTCTAATTACTTACCCTCTCAACCCCATTTAATTTTTAACCAACTCTGCCTTTTCTCTATTACCTACTTCTAATTTCACATACTTTCTCTCCCCTCCTCTAGATTTCCTTTCTATTGCATCACTTTCTACCCATCCCTGCTTACACTTCCCTATTCAGACTTTCCATCTTCCCAGCTCTCATCTACTCATTTTCTTCCCGTCCCCCAACCCTCCACTACTTTTTCACTATCCTATTCCCTCACGCCTCCTAAATACCTATTTACTATATACTCTATTTTTCTTACTATCCCCTTTTTTCTATTAATCACCAACCTCATATTACTTTCCTCCTCCTACCCACACTTCCTCCCCTCCACAATACTTTACCTACAATCACTAAGCTTACCCTCTCCTCCCATTTCTTACATTCTTCACCCCCCTCAGCTTAAGTCCGCTCTCACTAAATATTTTCCCCTCCATTCCCTCCATAAACTTCCCCTCTCAAGGAAAAAGTTCTTTGAACGAACGCGATAGGGGCGCAAAAAAAGTTTCTGTCGACTAATAAATTTTTAGCCTATACCATTCATTCGTTTTATAAATTTTCCTAAAATAAAATATTCTGAAATTTTGAAAAGATTTGTGTATTTGGATTTCTGATAACAAATTTGCTTAATTTTTGTATTGAACAACATATTTTTTTAAATAAAAAAAACTGTTGAGAAGTATATTTTTTTCAAATTGGGGATTTATCTAATAAGGTTTTATATCTGTGCTCAAACTATCTGGAAATATTTTGCAGTGAGTAAAAATAATTACATAAATTGTTTATTACGTTATAAACCAATGAATGAATAATAGTTATTTTTCGGGATTGGCAATGTTTAGCTCAATAAAATCCAGAGTTTTTGCATAAAATGTGAAAAAAATAATTTTTCATTGCGAATAATTGAAAAAGATTATATTTGGCTATTTTCTAAAGTACATAAACAAATTCATTGTTTATATATATTTTAATGAATAGGTTCAATTATTTAAACCAATTTTATAAAACAGTTCATAGTTTAGCCTTTTTAAAAAGAATTTGCTCATTTTATTTACGGAATCAAATAACCATGCTTTCTTGACAATTTTTTGTTGTGATTTTTTTGAAATTCACAAGAATTATTTATTGTTTAAACAATCTTCATACATGAATTCAGAGTTTTAATATTTTTAACGAATAGACCCAACCTTTCACAAAATTAACTAAAAGTATCTTTCCGATGAAGCTTTACAATAAAATTATAAAATTTATAAAAATGAATAATTATTTATACAATTTTCATAAACAAATTCATAATTTAAATTTAAAAAATGTCCAAATCGAATGAATAGTCTAAGCTGAAAATGGATTAACCTCAGAAACTTTTTTGCCTCATTAAGGCGTCCGTTCCACGTACTTTCGCCATGAGAGGGGAAGTGGGGGGAGGGGATATAAGGGGAAAATATGGGAGGGGAATTCAAAAAGAGACGAGGGGATTAAGGTCTAAAAATTTGTCTACAGAAATTTGTTGACTCCACTGTGCATGCGGACGAACATCTGACCGGAACTATAAGAGTTTCTGCCCGGGGCTACGAAACCCTAAAAGAAGGGGGAAGGAGTTAAAGATTATAGGGAGGTGATCTTGATGTCTAAAAGGCTAAACATGTATGGGGCAATGGTATCAGCGATGTTAAAGAAAGTAGTAAAGGAAAAGAAAAAAAGATATGCAGAAAAAGGGAATCAAAGAAGGTTTAAGGAAAGAGTAGCAGAGATCATCAGAGAGACAAAAAGTTAGCTTAGGGTGAAGAAAATGGAAGATTTGATATATTAATTTCGAATTTGGAAGAGACGAAGAGAAAATAATGAGATGTAAGACTACGATAAGAAAAAAACGATATGTTGGCATATGCGGATGTTATGCTGATGTTGGCGAAGAGTGAGGAAGAAATGGTGGGAAGAAGAAATAAGAGATTTTTTTTAGAGATAGAGGAACATGAGAAGGAGGACATAGAGACTATGAGGGATTGGAAAAAAGAAGTACAGGAAGGCATCAGATATGAGAGGATAGCAGAATCAAGAGAAAATAATGTAAGGTGATAAAAGGATTGCCAGAATATCTGAAGAGGATGGGAAGAGATGTCCAAGAATGGCTAGAGACTGGGGAGGGACTCAAAAGAATCAATGTATAAGGAAAGGAGAAGAGAGGAGAGTAGCAAGAGCGAAGAAAATTTTAGAGGATGGATTGAGAGAAGAATAAATCAAGGAGGTAAAGAAAACTAGAGGAGATACAGAAGAACTAATTAATGAAAAGTAATTGTTACCATTTGTTCTAAGGTACTCCTCGAGAGGACCTTTTAAAACTGAGACAGGAATTGCCATGTTGAGTCGAGGATATAGTGCAGAATTGCTAGAAGAAACAGCATTACAGACGACCATCCCCAGCATCTCTCCAGTCGACCAACGTACAACTGGGCCACCACTAGTTCCACTTTGGACGCAACAGGTGGTCTGAAGCATACAAGCCAAGGATCTGGAAACGTTTCCTCTACTGATCGTTGGCAAGCTTGATGAGAAAAACGGAAATCCGGCTGTGGCCACTGCTTCGCCTAGATCAATTTATTCTAATAACTAAACTAAAAAAATTGATGTCTTTGATCAAACTGAAGGAATGGATGAACAAAGCTTCCCTAAGAACAATCAGTCACTCATCACTTGCAATTATTGCGTCCCAAGCCCGGTTTCGATAATCAAATGCTACATTTTTTAAAATCCGTTAACAATCTGAGTGATCTATTTGAGTAAGAGCTTATGCCGTACATTCCCCCTTGGTCTAAACCAAGAATCTTAAATCAACAAAACATTAAAAGAAGAATAAATGACTCCTTCTACGATTAATCAGTTACAATTTACGATAATTTAAAACGAATAAAATTGATTTGATTCAAACAGAAAGTAGTATAAAGACGTTCATTGATGAAAGGATGACCAAGCATGTTTTGCTCAATGGATTTAGAATCTTCGAAGGCTTCTACGTCTTAATTCTGATGAATGAGTTGTGTAGGGAAACTGCGTTTATTTCTACCCTCGTTAAGTCTTATCGTGGAGAGCAAACGATTGAGCTCATCGACAAAGAAATGATCTCTTTCTCGAGATAGGCGGACATTTCGTAATATCTAAGGCTTTTACTCTTACCTCGATGTGCTGAAACGCCCTGAATGTCTATAGCCCTCAGCGAGGGGTCCACTTCCTTCGGATTGACCCTCAACACTGCGACGTCATATGGCTTGTCATCGGGTGTCCTGTAAACCAATCTTGCCCACGTGGGCGAAATACTCTTCTTCTCGTCATCCCTTCGTAGCATAACCCTAATGCCGCTGTCTGGCGCCTGGAACAAGTCTACCCTCTTAACCTTGATCGCCTTTTAATCCCCTTCCCTTCCTCAATCATTGTTTTGATATCCAATTTTTCAATCGACTATTCCTCAAAGGATAAAAAAACTTGTTATATAAAGCTTCTCAGAATTCTGCGCACTACAAATATTGGAGATATTTTCAGACAAGGTCAATCCTCTTCCCCTTCGGGGAAAACAACATGCCTGGAGTAAACTTAGATCACAGATTTTTTAGGCTTTGTGTTGACGTAAATGCACCTTAGGTCGAAATTTCCTGTTCTAGTTCATTAGAACAACAAAAATAGGGACAGAAAAAATATTCTGTAGACTATTCAGGCGTTGATTGGGTCGTTCATACCTCCCGTCACATATTTCCCCATCCTTAATCACACTAACTTGACCTAATTACCCTCCCATCACTTCACCCTTCACCCGTCTGCCTCAAATTCTTCTATCTCTACTTTCCCTCTCCACGCTTCTCAAACCAATGCTCCCCTTCCCCTACAATCCTTCTCATATTGCCCTTCCCCGGCCTTCACATCCCCTCCCCTACTGACCCTTATTTCCAATTATTTCCCCTACTTCCCCTCACTTATCACAACTTCCCCTACATTTCCTCCCCTCATTTTCCACAATTCCCTTACCCTAATTTGCCTTCACTTTCTCTAATTTCCAGGCCTTTACTTCCTCTACTTCCGCTTCTCTCACTTCCTCTACTATCCCTTCCCTCATTTCCGCTCACTTTCCTTACTTCCCCATCCCTTAGTTTCATTCACTTTCTCTAATCCCCCTCCCACAATTTCCCCACCCAGGAAAAAAGTCGACGGATTTCTAAAAGACATTTATTATGGAAGTCGGTTTGCTATTATTTAAACAATTCATAATAATTACTGTGTTAAAGTAAACATATATATTTGACAAACAAAAAAACTGTCAAAAAAGAATTTTCTGGTAGATGTATTAGGTTGGTTAAACAATCAGATTTTTGTTGCG
>JAWWLR010000149.1:1349802-1361211 GCA_035041075.1 Acraspis erinacei | reverse complement strand
TATTTGTGAAATTATTGAAATCTTTATGAAATCTTTAGGAAATAATTTAAATCTTTGTGAAATTTTTGTGAAACCTTGATGAAATCTTTGTGAATTCTTAAAAAATGTTTGCTTAATATTTGAAATATTCCATAATATTTCTGAAATTATTGAAATCTTTATGAAATCTTTGGGAAATAATTGTTAAATCTTTGTGAAATCTTTATGAAATCTTTGTGAATTCTTTAAAATTATTTGCTTAATATTTGAAATATTCCCTAATATTTCTGAAATTATTGAAATATTTATGAAATCTTTCGGAATTAATTAAAATCTTTGGAAAATATTTGTAAAATCTTTGTGAAATTTTTGTGAAATCTTTATGGAATCTTCGTGAATTCCTTAAAAATATTTGAAATATTCCTTAATATTTGTGAAATTATTGAAATCTTTATGAAATATTTGGGAAATAATTAAAATCTTTGGAAAATATTTGTTAAATCTTTGTGAAATTTTGGGGAAATCTTTATGAAATCTTTGTGAATTCTTTAAAAATATTTGCATACTATTTGAAATATTCCGTAATATATCTGAAATTATTGAAATCGTTATGAAATCTTTGAGAAATAATTAAAATCTTTGGAAAATATTTGTTAAATCTTTGTGAAATTTTTGTGAAATCTTTATGAAATCTTTTTGAATTCTTTTAAAGTATTTGCTTAATTTTTGAAATATTCCGTAATATTTGTGAAATTATTGAAATCTTTATGAAATATTTAGGAAATAATTAAAATCTTTGGAAAATATTTGTTAAATCTTTGTGAAATTTTTGTGAATTCTTTATGAAATCTTTTTAAATTCTTTAATAGTCTTTGCTAAATATTTTTAATGATTTTGAAATGTTTGGCAATATTTTTTTGATATTAATAACATCGTGGTGCCAATATTTGGATTTTTTTTTAAATTTTCAGAAGATCTTTGTGAATTCTTAAAAAGTTTGGCGAAATATTTCTAATATTTTTGAAATATTCCGCAATATTCGTGAAATTATTGAAATCTTTCTGAAATCTCTAGGAAAACATTAACATCTTTGTTAAATATTTGTTAAATGTTTGTGAAATTTTTCTGAAATGCTTATGAAATCTTTGTGAATTCTTTAAAAGTCTTTGCTAAATATTTGAAATGATTTTGAAATATTCTGTAATATTTGTGAAATGATTGAATTTTTTATAGTCATTTAGTCTATACAATAGCTTTGAAAGCTTTGAAAAATGATTAGGAAATCATTAAAATCTTTTTTCAATCCTTAAACTCTATCTGAAATCTTTGTGAAATAATAGAAGTCTTTGTGAAATCTTTTGACTCTTTCTGAAATCTGTGCGAAATATTTTAAGTCTTTGTGAAATCATTATGAAATCTGAAAGAATTATTTCAATTTTTGTAAAATCTTTTAAATCTGTCCGAAATCGTCGCGAAACATTTGAAATCTTTGTGAGATCTTCAAACAATTATTACAGTCTTTTTAAAATCTCATTCTTTTTTTTTAATTTGTCGAATAATTTATTACTTTGCTCAAAAATTTAACTATATTGTTAGTTTAAAGTTCATTCCCTCATTAAAAATTTGACTATTTTGTGGAATATTCTATTTTTCTAAACAAGAAATTTTTTAACTATAAATGTAAGTATTTCATTTTTGGTTGAAAATTTTTGTTTTTAGTTGAAAATTCCCCTACTTTGTCGAAAATTTAATCACTTAGTTAAAAGTTTATCTATTTCGTAAAAAAATGTTATTTTGGGTAGAAAATTAATCTTCTTAGTTGTAAATTCAACTACCTGGTTGATATTCGAACAGCTTGTCAAAAATTCATTAAACAAATTTTTAATATTTTATTTTAAAATTCCTCTTTCTGGTTGAAAATTTATTTTTAACTATAAGTTTAACTATTCCAATCGAAAATTCTTTATTTGAGTTGAAAATTAAATTGCTTGGATGAAAAGTAACGTTTTTTTTTAAATTCCTTTCTTTTTGGTTGACTGCAACTTTTTTTTAATTAAACTTTTTTTGGGCTAAGATATCAAATATTAAATTTTTCGTGTTAAGAATTCCTCTCTTTTAGTCAAAAATTAATCTAATTTGTAGAACGGTCCACAATTTTGTTAAAAAAGTCAATTTTTTATTTTGAAGTTTCTTCATTTTAGTTGAAAACTCAGCACTTTATTTGAAAATTTAACTATTTTATTGAAAAAGTATTGTTTTTTGGGTTAAAGATTTATTTTTAAATTGAATATTTGAATATTCCATTTTTAGTAAAACGAAAATTAGAATATTCTAGTATTTGTCTGATAATTTATCTTTTTTGGTTAAATAATGTATCTTTGTTTTTATTAAACATTAATCTTTTTTGAAAGAATATTAACCAGCTTGGTTAAAAATATCACTATTATGTTGAAAATTCAACAATTTTGTAATTCAAACAAATTCAAACAAAAACGTTCATGGAAAAATTGAATTAAAGTTAAAAATTTTATTGAATTTGTTATAAACAAATAAGTGAAGGAAAATGGTTTCGTGGGGACTGACGGCGATTCATCACTTGATTCGCACACAATTTGAACAATTTATGGACAAAAAGAGTTTTTTTAGTTAAGTTAATAAAATTTAGTAAATAATTTGTTATCTTAAAATCAATTTTTATAAACAAATATTCATATCATGTATTTTTTATGGAATAAATACAGTTTTTCAATTAAATAGATTATATATTACTTGGAAATAAAACCTAAGTATCACATTTGGTCACCAAATAAAAGCTAATAATTGTTTAAACTACCTTAATTAACAAATGCACTATTTGGCTATTTTTGTAAGTACAAACTTGATTTTTTTAATGCATTTAACTGTAAATAACTAACTTCTAAATTTTTAAGAACATTTTGATGACAGTGAACAATTTATTATTGTTAATAACAACTGGTTTAACAAATTTTTATCATTTTATGTATTTATAAATAAAATACCGTTTTTTCCAATTAATTAAAATCCAGTTATTTAGCAATGATTTTTCGCTATGAATCGATAGCATTTGATAATTGTTTAACCAAACTTAATTAACTTTTTTGGATAGAAAAACAAGTTGTATTGATAAAAATACTGATTGCTACAAAAAAAATTTCTTTACAAATACATTTGCCGAGGAAAAGTTTTATACTACATTGTTAATAAAAATAAAAATAGTGGATCGTTTCCGAAATATTAAAAAAAGTTAATAAATGTGTTATTAACAGTTGTTACAGACACATCAAAACAAGTTTAAATGCTAAAAACTAGCAAAATAGGGCATTTATTAATTAAGATGGGTTAAACAATTATCAAATGTTCTCGATTAATAGAAAAAAATCATTTCTAAATAACTGGCTATTCATTCCGTGAAAAATCGGTATTTCATTTACAAATACATACAATGATACAAATTTGTTTAAACAATTCTTGTTTACAATAATACATTGTTTACTGTAATAAAAATGTTCTTAAAAATGTATAAGTTAGTTATTTACAGTTAATTGCATTAAAAAAATCAAGTTTGTACCTTCAGAAATAGCCAAATAGTGCATTTGTTAATTAAGGTTGTTTAAAAAATTATAAATTTTTATTTTGTGGCCAATTATTATACTTAGGTTTTATTTCCAAGTAATATGTGATCGATTCCATAGAAAAAACTGTATTTATTCCATCAAAAATACCTGATATGTATATTTGTTTATAAAAATTGCTTTTAAAATAACAAATTATTCATTAACATTTAATAATTCAACTAAAAAACTCTTTTTTATAGCAATTCATTACCGAATTGGGATTTTTTAAAGAAAAATTCTGCGTTTAATTTTGAACAGAATTATGCAAGACGATTTTTGAATTTTTGTTTGTTTAAACTTTTATGCTAATGCAAAAAGAGGAAAAAACGTCGACTTTGACGGTTTTATTTTTTATTTGCTTGAACCCCCCCCCCTGCTCAATATCGTCTGAATGCCATGAACAGGGGCGCATAAAGGAAAAAATTGTTAACTCCGTAAGTTAATTTTTATAAACAAATTATATTAACACATGGCACAAATCATGGATTGTTCGCTCGCAAATTATAATTGTGTCTTAAAATTGCTTGCTTTTACCGTAAAAATAACACTTGATCATGAAAATTTGTCACTTGATACTTATTTATATATTTTGAAACAAATTATATAAACAAATGCCTATTATCGGCATTTATGGCAAAGAAGAATAATTCATCTTTTCATTCTCTACAAAACTATCTTGTCAGTGATTTGAATTTTAAAAATGTATATTTGATAATATTTAGTAAAATATAACAACTTAAATGTTTATAAACAATTTAGATAAACAAATAGCAAATGTTGGCAGTTTCGCTTGGAAAAATTCGGCTTTTCAATCGCAATAGATTGAAATTGTTATTTTTTGTCAAATACTAATAAATATTTATTATTTTAAAGAATATCTTAAGTCTTTTTGGTGATTGAAGTAAATTATAATTTGAAAAAATCTCAAAGTTTAATATATCGCCACAAGAATTGTTCATAAGAATTATATTCTAAACTTTTCATTTAGTTCTGTAATTAAATGTAATTCCTACATTGATATGTTGAAAATACATCACAGAAAAAATATTTTTCTTGCAAAAAAATGTAACTTTTTTTATTTTTTAAATATTTCAACTTGTTTCTTTGAAAATGTCTATATTTTGTTGAAACTTCGTCTTTTCTTTCTTTCATTAAATATTAAAATATTTGGTTGAAAATAAGTTTTTTTTAGTGAAAAGTAATTTTTTTATTTAAAAATATTTTTGGTATAAAATTCATGAGTTTGGTTAAAAATTTAACTATTTAATTTAAAATTTATTCCTCTAATTAAAAATTACCCTATTCTACTGTTTGTTGGAAATTGCTTTTATTTAAATAAAAATTCATCTATTTTTTGAATTTTTTTGGGAGCAAATAACCTTTTTGGTTAAAAATTCATTCTGCTAGGTAGAAAATTTCATTCCGAATTAAAATATTTGGTTGAAACTGCGTGTAATTTTGTTAAAATTTTATTTATTCGGTTGAAAATTAGATTTTTTCTTAAACAAGTTTTTATTAATTAAAAATTCAACCATTCCATTTTTTTCAATGTTTTTATAAACATTCAACCTTTCTGGGGGAAATTCATCCGTTTGATTGAATTTTACACTATTTCGTTCAAAATTTATTTTGTTTGGTTAAAAATCTAATTTTCTAACTTAAAATGAAATTTTATCCTATTTGCTGTTAAAAATTTATCTTTTTTAGTTGAAAATAATCTATTCTGTTGAAAATGTGTCTTATTTTGGTAGATTATTCATCATCTGGGTTAAAAGTTCAACTAATTTTTTGAAACTTTTTGATTGAGCATAGATGATTTTAATTAAAATTTAATTTAGTTTGTTAAAAATTTAACCGAAATTTTTCGAAATTCGTTTTTTTTTTGGTTGAAAATGATTTTTTTAAATAAAAATATAGCTATTCCCTTTTTGCTCAATAATTGTAAAAATGTTTTACTTTTTTATTAAAATTCATATTTTCGTTTTGAAAAGTCAAGTGAAATATTTTTTAGATGAAAATTCAACTATTTTTATGAAAATTTGTCTTTTTAGTTTCAAAATTTATCTACTTTACTGAACATTGCATTTTTCTCGACAAAGATGCAAGTTTTTGTTTGAAAATTTAACAATTTTGATGAAAAGTTACCCTTTTTGGTTGAAAATTGAACTATCTCTTAGAAAATTTACTTTTTGTTGAAAACTCATTTGTTAGTGTCACAAAGTCAAACCCAAATCTTTTTTGGATGAAAATCCAGTTTTTTTTTGGTTTAAAGTTTGTTGGTTCAAAGTTGAACAATTTTTTTGAAATTTGATATTTCTGAATAGAAAATTTAATTGATGGAATTTCGGAAAGTATAATTAACCATTTAAAGATTATTAATTTTTAAAAGATCTAAATTTACTTCAAATTATTCAAATTTTTAAGAACTGAATATAAAAAAGTTTTAATTTCACAATTTTTGGTGACTATAATTTTTTCAGTTTTAAACGGAGTAGAAATGTTTTCATTTATAATATTTCCCATTTAAAATCCCTATTTATTTTATACTTTTTTAGAATAATAGAAATTCAGAAGCTTTGACTTTGAAAGATTTAATTTAGTTTACAATTTTAAATAATCAAATTTTAATTGCTTTGAATTTAAAATAATTTAAATTCAAATTTTTTTAATTTTCAATTATTTAATTTTGAACGCTTTTAATTATAGTTAATACAATTTTATTCCCTTTGAATTTTAAATTATCCAATTTTCAAAATTCGAATATAAAAATATTCAATTTTTAACTTTTTGAAATTGTCCTATTTTTGTTATAATCTGATATTCTTTTTAAAACTTTTTTTATTTAAAATATCTAATTTTAAACGCTATTATTAAGACATGACACAAGTTCAGTTATCTAATCCTAAGAAAAAAAAATAAAAAGGATAATGTATTCAAAATAATCATTTTAGAAAATTCTTTTGAATTCTTAATAACATTTTACAGCTCGAAATGTGATACAAAAAAAGCAAGTCTGAAAGAATTCAAAATAAATAAACTAAACAATGATAATTTTCAAATTAAGCTGCTTATTTTTTATTCATTCAGCTTTCCTAGATTTTTACCGAATTTTTGTAAAAAAATTGTTTTTTTTTTAACTCATCTTTTTGGCTTGATAATTAAAAAGTTTTATAAAAATTTCGTTTCTTTCTTGACATTTATCTTTTTGTGATAAAAATATGTCTCTCTTTAGAAATTTAATTTTTTTGTTTGTTAGAAATTCCACTATCTAGTTAAAAATTGATCTGTTTCGGTTGAAAAATAACTTTTCTCTTAAAAATTCTAGTTTTTTAGTTAAAAATTCAACTATTTTGTAAAAAAATCATATTTTCGACCCGAAAAGTAAAATATTTGGAGGGAAATTTAACTATTTGGTCGAAAATTGATGTATTTTGTTGAAACTCGTATTATTTGGAACAAAATCAAGTTTTTGTTAAAAATGCAATTGTTTGCTTGAAAAATAATCTGCTTAAAATTTATCCTTTTAGATTAAAAACTCAACTCCTTGGTTAAAAGTTTAGCTACTTTCTTAAAAGTCTATTTTTGCTGGATAAACCTTTTTTTATTTTAGTTTCACTATCAGTTTTTTTGCGTAAAAATATCTTTGTAAACTGAAAATTAAACAATTTTGTTTGAAATTCAACTGATCGCTTGTGAAAAAAAAATTTTGTTGAAAATTCATAATGTCGGGCTGAAAGTTCAAATTTTTTATAGAGAAATAAAATTCCACTATTCGGTCAAAAATAAACTGGTTTGTAGAAAGTTCTTTTTTTCAATTAATTCTCAATAAAAATTACACTACATCATTTTTTGTTAAAAATTTTTAGAAACAAAAAAATAGTCTAAAAATTAATAAAATAAAATTTGGACTACCATCCCATCCATTGTTCAAAATATTTAGTTGAAAATGTACGTAATTGGTTGAAAATTCGTATTTTTAGTAGAAAATTCAACGACTTGGTTACAAATTTATTTATTTTCTAAGAAAAGTCTTCTTTCTGGTAGAAAATTCAACTATTTAGTTAAAATTTATCATCGTTAAAAAAAGTGTAAATAGTCTGGTAATTCGATGCCTGGAATAATGGAAATATTGAATCGAAACTGAATTATTTATCAAAATGATTATTTTATCTATTTCCCTTAATAGATAAGATGATTATTGATAAGGTTGTTTATGCAAAAAAGAAATATAATTTCCGTAGTCATATAACATTATTTTTAATAACAGTATTAAATTAATTATTTTATTATGTACATTTATACAATCATTGAGCACCATTGTATTTTCAGCGTGTGTAAGATTCATAGTTTTTTTTGGTTCTACAATTTCGAAACTTTTGAGTTGTTCGTCAAGGATTTTTGTAATGAACGACACCTGATAACGGAGGACGTGGCACGTCACTGCCGAACTGCATTGCCTCAGAAACCTGAAAAAATAAAAATTACAACAATAAAAAACGAAATTTGTATTATTTCAAATTATTTTTTATAAAAAATAATAGAAAACATATCCAATCTTTTTGATAATTTATGAAAATTGATATCTTAACGTCAGAATTAATATGTAATATTCTTTTTCAGTAAAAAAAAATTTTTCCCATTCTTTTATGCATGAAATTTTAATTTTTTAAATTCTCATCTAAAATTGTGTAAAATGTTCAAAATGAAATTTTTAATTCCCAACATTATTCAAAAGTATAATTTTTAAAAATTAAATATTAAACTGTTGAAAATTAAAGAAAATTTAAAGTTGAATTTACAACAGTTAAAAATTAAATTGACAATTCTCGTATTTTTGGTATTTTTCAAATTTTTTTGAAAAAATATAAACTTTAGACGAAAAACACTAACATAAAGTAACAAAAAATTGTTTTATTATGATAGTACTGTGAAAAAATCGATTTTTCCTATTCTTTTATGCATTGAAATGTTTATTTATCAAATTATCATGTAAAATGATGTAAATTTTGCATTTGTAAAGTTTTGTTTAAATAAAAAATTCAATTTTTTCTTGAGTTTTCAACAGTTAAAAATGAAATTTTTAATTCTTACCATTTTCCAAAAGTTTAATTTTCAGAAAATAAATTTTAAACTATTAAAAATTTAAAAAAAATAAATAAAGTTAATCTTACAACAGTTAAAAATTAAATGTACAATTTTCGTATATTTTTAATTGTTTAAAATTAAAATTTTTCCGACAAAAACGCTAAAATAATCCTAATTTTCAAAAAGATTATAAATCTAGGTTTTTTAAAAATAAATTTTATTATTTTCGATTAAAGTCATATTATTATGAATCATCAAATTTTGAAATATTGTTTTAAAAAATTAAAAATACTAATTACGGAAGAAAAACATTAACACAATGCAACATTCTAAAAAACATTTTAAATTATATTCAAATTACAATGATTTGTGTTTCAAAATGACAATTTTCGATGTAAAACGCTCGTACCTAAAATTGTAAAAAAAATATGAAATATCCCAATTTAATGATTTTTGTTTAAAAATGTCAATTTCCAGTAAAATAACATTAATAAAACCGTAAAACGTAAATAGTTAAAAAGTTTTCCATCTTTAAAATCTAGTAATTTATAATTAAAAATTCACATTTCGGATATAAGGCACTAAAATAATCTAAAGTTTTTGAAAATTGAAAATCTTAATCATGATTTTTTAAAACATTTTTTTAAAAAGAAATCATAATTTTTAGTAAGTTTTATCTTAAATTAATTTTTGGAGATTTCGAATTTAAAATTTCAAAATATTGTAATTTCAAATTCAAACTGTCAGGACAATTTCGCTATTTATTCTTTTAAAATTTAACATTAAAAGCCTTGATAGTCAGTTTTAAACAAATAAATAATTTCAAATTAAAAAATTGGAAAATGTCAAGAATCCCTTTCATAAGTTTTCATGTTTTAATAAAAATTTAATTGGTGGAATTTTGGAAAGTATAATTAACCATTTAAACATTATTAATTTTTAAAAGATCTAAATTTACTTCAAATTATTGAAACTTTTAAGAACTGAACATAAAAAATTTTTAAATCACTATTTATTTTATACTTTTTTATTATAATAATAATTCAGAAGCTTTGACTTTGAAAGATTTAATTTTTTTCTACAATTTCAAATAATCAAATTTTAATTGCTTTGAATTTAAAATGATTTAAATTCAAAGATTTTTAATTTTCAAATATTTAATTTTGAACGCTTTTAATTATAATTAATACAATTTTATTTCTTTTGAATTTTATATTACCCAATTTTCAAAATTCGAATATAAAAATATTCAATTTTTAACTTTTTGAAATTGTGCTATTTTTTTATAATCTGAAATCATTCAATTTCCAAATTCTTTAATTCAGAATAAAACTGTTTACTTTAAAACTTTTTTTATTTAAAATATCTAATTTTAAACGCTTTTATTAAGACATGATACAAATTCATTTGTCAAATCCTAAGAAAACAAAAATAAAAAGGAGTATTTATTCTAAATAATCATTTTAGAAAATTCTTTTAAATTCTTAAGAACATTTTACAGGTCGAAATATGATTTAAAAAAAGAAAGCCTGAAAGAATTAAAAATAAATCAACTAAAAAATGATCATTTTCAAATTAAGCTGCTTATTTTTCATTTTGTCAGCTTTTCTAGATTTTTTTACTGCATTTTTATCAGAAGGAAATCTTAATATACTTCAAAGATTTTTCAAAGCTAGCTAAAATAATTGTAAAAAAAGCAGAAAAATGACTGCTTATTCCAGGAGGCCAAAAAAATACACTTTCTATTATATAAAAAATAATTGTTTCGAGTCTAAAAATTTTCTTAGTTTTTAATTTTTTTAATAGAAATTTTTTTAATACAAAATGTATAACATTGTTGTTCAAACTTCGAATTCGAATTATTAATACAATTATCTAAAACATAAATAAAATAATTTTTTCTTTGGAAAATCTTTTTAAAAACTTCAAAATGTTAGCTCGAAATCTTCAGAAATCTACATTTTGTTAAGTTTTTTTGAATTCTTTTTAAATTTTTAATTATTTGGGAATTTTCTTAGAAACTTATGATCATATTTAAAAATAATTTAAATTTTATTGTCAAACTTTGAAAAGGTTCAGTAGATTAAAAAAATTGCGTTAAAATCTGAAATATTTTTTTTCTCGATTTTATCATTCTTTCGAAATCTTTAAAACATTTTTTTAAAACAAAGTCAGTAAAATAAAAAATTCAGTTTAAATTTGTCCACGGCTTTTTAGACAATTTTGCTCAGTTTTTTGACATCTTTGCAAAATTCTAATTATTTTTGAAACTTTTTAAAAATTTCTAAATATCAATTAAACTAATTCGACTTTTATCGCAAAGTAACAAAAAAATTTCATTAAAATCTTCCAGATTTTTTTTACAACTGTATACATATTTAAAAATCTTAAAATAAAGTTTGTAAAATAAAATGTGAGTTAAAATTTTCCCATAAATCTAAAGAAAAATTTTGCAATCTGTTGAAACTTTTGAAAATTCGAAATATTCCAAAATCGAAATACGATACAAAAAAAAAAATTGAATTTCTTCAAAATTAAACAATTTACAGATTCTACCGTTAAAAATGGAAAAATAATGGATTTTACAAGAATATCTTGAAATTCCTCAAATTTAAACAATTCACATGTTGTAGGGTTAAAAATTAAACTGTTTTTGGAATATTAAAATATTGATTTTACAATAAATTCGCATTTTTCCAGAATTAAAGAA
>JAWWLR010000149.1:1297568-1310360 GCA_035041075.1 Acraspis erinacei | reverse complement strand
GTATAGTCCATTTATATAGAGTTCTATGCAGACTGTAATTAGCGGAAGACGGTGACATGGAGCACCATGTAACTAAAATGCAGGACACCCTAAACCGAATGCCGGCTCTTGGAGAAGAGATCCACGAAAAATTTGCAGCAGCTAAGTTGTTGGAGAGTCTGCCAGAATTCTCCGATATGTTGGTCACCACTTTGGAAAGTCGGCCTGAAGGTCTCACAATATCTTAATTAAAAAATAAGTTGATCGACGAATACAGGAGACGCAAGAATAAAATGGCAATAAACGACATGATAGGACATCAAGGAGAAGCTGCGATGGAGGCTCAATCACGCATACCTATTAAAAAGGAATGCTTTTTCTGTAAAAAGAAAGGGCATTATAAAAAGGACTGTGAAAAGTATCAAGCATGGAAGAAAAAGCAGGAGAAAGTTAGTACAGTCACACATTGTCTCAAGGATTCACGCCAAGAATTAGCTTTCACAGCAAGGGAGTGTAAGGATTCAAAGCCAACAAGCCACACGACAAACCATAGATTTCTTCGAGGAACTCGACTCAGAAAAGGAAGGTATGCACGTTTCGTAGATGATGAAGAATTCACTGAAATTCATGGGGTCGGATCAGGAACTATAAAGTTATTGTCCGTAAGGAAGTTAGCCGGGAATGGTTGTAGTGTGCAGTTCGAGGGTAACAGTTGTGACGTCGTTAGTCTTAAGAACGTTCAAGTAAAGGCGACTGCAGTTTTAGCATCATCCAACTTTACCAGTTAAAACTATTCAACACGTTAAGGGCAATAAATTACTCAAAGGATAGGTCTAGCGAGCGAGAGAAACTGTCGGGGAGCAAGCAGCCCAAGCTTCCAGTGCCTGAAAGTTCAAACAAAGTCGTGACAGCAATTAAATCGAGACATTTAAAAAATTCGTAAACGTAGAGAGAGTTTTCGAATCTACAGATCAGTCTCAAAAGGAAGAAGAAAAAGGAAACGATGATGAGGATTCAGCGAGGGCTTCCAATACACAGGAAGAGGAAGACATGGAAGCAGAAGCGGAAGGGAGTAGCAGCGGAGAAAAGGACATCACGCATGAAGCACTTTTCACTAAGGATGATAATATAACAGCAATTCAAGTGACAAATCAAGATCTCGTATCAGATACAGATCATGCAAAATTCCGGGTTGAAGATTCATCACAGATGTCAAGTCAGCAGGCAGAGCCCAGATCACCAAGAAGATCTGAACGATCCAACAAAGGAACACCACCAGGAACACCACTAGAGAGGTACAAGGATTCGTCAACATTTTTGAAAAATGTCTACAAAGTATGCGGAATGGGAGGTGGAACGGCAGAGTTGCTATTTAATTCAAAGCCAGCACCAAACGATCGGGGTCCAACGAACCAAATACCCAGGGACATTCAGGCAGAAAAAGGATCATCAAGCTTAAAATCAAGGACAGCAGTGGATTTAAACTTCTAATGGATCTGAAAGGGTCAACTCAGTTTCTCCTTGGCTATGATGTTTTTGTCAGCTGGTGCCGAAAATTCGATAACGAACATAGTTCGCTTCCCGAAGTCAAGGAGAACTATTTCAGGCCTAGAGTGTGCAATAGAAACAATTGTCAAGAATATAAACTTCCAGTATATGCGGCACTTCTCATTCTCGACAATTGACAATAAGTGTGATAAGAAGTGACAATAAGTGTGATAAAAGTCATAAAGTGATAAAGTGATAAAGCCATGATTTTCAGTATACAGTTTTTCAGTTCTTTTGTACATCTCATCCAAATATATAGTTTTCATATTTATCTTCACATATAGCATTTCTTTCTTACACCTTTTTATCGTACGCGAATATTTCTCTCATTTAATCCAACAAATAAAAAATGGAATACTAAAATTTACAGTTAAAAAAATTAATTTTCAACAATTAATAAAAATGAGTTTTTTACAATGAAAAAGATGAATCTCTAAAAAAATAATTTACCTTTCAGCAAAGTAGTTTGATTTTTTACCTAATACCAAAAATGGAATAACTACAGTTTTAGATCAAAATTTTTTGTTAAAGAAAAAATTTTCAACTAAATTTAAAATTTCAATTTTTAAGTAAATATTTTAATTTTGAAAAAAATAATTGAATTTTCTACCAAAATGCTTCAATCTTTAACAAAAATATGAATTCTCAGCCAAAAATTTTAATTTTTATTCAAAAATAGATGTTATAAAAAAGATGGATTTTCAACCTAACAGTTATATTTTCAACCAAACCAGATTAATTTTGAACAAATCAGTTTCATTTTGAACCAAAAAGGATGAACTTTTAACCAAGAAGATTACTTTTCTACCAAAAAGAATAAATTTCCAACCAAAATTTCGATCAAAAAATTAATTTTTAAACAAACAAAATCGAATTTTCAATCACATAGGAAAATTATCAACAAAAAAGAAGATTAATGTTCTATACAAAAAAAATAATAATAAACGAATTTCAACCAAAAAATTTATTTTTCACGAAGGAAATGAATTACCGCCTAAAATTGTGAATCTTGAAAAAATTAATTTAAACAAGAAATCTCAAACAAAATATTTAAATTTCTGAGTAAAAAAATAGAAAGAAAAGAATTTGAACAAAAACTTTAATTTTCAATCAAGGAACTCAATTTTCACCTAGAATTATGACTCTTCAAAAAAATTAATTTTCAACAAAAGAGTTCAACATTCAACCAAATAGTTCAATTTTCTACAAAAATTTTCTACAATTTTCTACAAAGCAGTTGGATTTTAAGCCCGAAGATATGATTTTTTAAACATTAAAGTTAATTTTATATGAAATAGTTCAATTTGCAAATAAAGAGAGCAATTTTTAACGAAATTGTTGAATTTTGTAACAAAATATTAAAATTTTTAAAACAAAATGTGAGTTTTTAAACAAAAAAGTTCATTGTCAACCAAGGAAATAAATTTCAACCAAGGATATGAATTTTCATCCAAAAAGATGATTTGTTAACATAAAAGAATAATTTTTTACCAAAGAATACAAATTGTCAATAAAATATATACACTTTTAACCAAATAGTTAAATTTTTATCTAAGCACAATAAATATTCAATCAGAAATGGAATGGTTAAATTTGCTTTAACAAAGAAATTGATTTTCAACCATAAATTAATCGAATTTTCAACAAAATAGTTGCATTTTACAAAACAATTAAATTTTCAGCTAAACGAGATGAATTCCGAACCAAAAATATAATAGTAGAATTTTAAAGAAAAAAAAAGAAAAATTCATTAGAAATATTTTAATTGTTGACATGATTACAGTTACTGCAATAAAGTGTTTTATTGGCGGAAAATAATTGTAAACGAGTTATGTAATGGAATACCTTGTCAGATTTCACTTTTTTCGAATTGAATCAGAAAAGCCCAGAATGGAAATATATCTCTTTCAACGAACTTGAGTTTTTTTCCCCTAGTGGTCAAGAACAATAATTATAATTGAGGTATTTACCTCATTCGGCAGGGCCATACCATAATTGAAAAATCTAAATGGAAATGCAATTGCCGATTTTTCGACTTACTCGATCATTATGATAGGAGACTATAATTAAGAAATCCGGTATGATTCATACTTCCATAAAATCGAGGTGATTGGGTACTATAATTATGCTAACCAATGTAAGCAATTATGTATTATTCCATATTTTAGTCATACAAGAAGCTATAATTATTCCATTGATTCCAATCTGAATATTTTACAGAATATATTTTTTCTGTCAGGATGGAAAAAGACAGTAAGCAACAAATTTAAAGTTGTTGAATTTGTATGGATTTGAACAAATTTGCTGAAAATAAGCTGATATAAGAACTGAAATTCAGCCTTTAAAGAAACTGAAATTTAATCGCTGAAACAACTGCAATTTAGTGACTCAGTGACGTCACAATTACTTTTCAGAATTCTGAGGGTTAAAAATAGCTGTATAATCTACTTTTTTAAAAGAAAAAATGGACTGAAATTCAGCAGCTACTGAGAACTTAGGCTTAAAGTAAGATTCGACTTGAGGTGTTGTATCTGTCTACATTTAAAAAAATGTTCTGAAACTAAGCCGCTGTTAGAACTGAAAATCAGCCACAAATTGGGAAATGGGCTGGAATTAAGTTGCTAAAGAGGTTGAAATTCAGCTATTGAAAAAAATCAGTCGCTCAAAATGATATAATTTAGCCACTTGGTGACGTCAGAACGCTTTTTGGAACAAAGCTGAGTCATGGTTGTATTTTCTTCTTTTTAACAAGAAAATAAGCTGAAATTCAGTAGCAAATCAGAATTTGAACCTAAATTAAGTTTTTTTTGAGTTGTTGTATCTGTATAAATTTAAACAAAAGTTCTGAAACAAAGTCGCTATTAGAACTGAAAATCAGCCAATAATCGGAAAAGAGGCTTGTAATTAGGTTGATAAAATACTAAAATTCAGCCATTAAAAGACTGATAATAAGAAACTGAAAATACTAGAATTTCATCGTTCAAAGAAATGCAATTCAGCTACTTTGTGAAGTCATAGCTACTTTTCATTACTCTGTGGGCTGAAAAAAACTGTATTATTTTCTTTTTTAGGATTAAGTATTCTGAAATTCAGTAGAAACTCAGAATTTTAGCACACATTGAGATGCAATTTGAGTTGTTGCATCTTTCTGGATTCAAACTAATATCCTGAAACTAAGCCGATATTATGACTGAAAATAAGCTCAGTAGTTTGAAATTCAGCCACTTAGAGCCGGCACAACAGCTTATCAGAACTCTGAGGGCTGAAAAATAGCTGTAATAACTTCTCCTTTTACGAGAAAATATACTGAAATTCAGCAATAACTCAGAATTTTGGCTTAAATTAAGATCCAATTTTAGTTCTTGCATCTGTCTCAGTTTAAACAAATCCTCTAAATCTTAACCACTATTGGAACTGATTATTTGGCACAAGTCAGAATATGAGCTGAAATTAAGACTCTTAGAATACTCAAATAAAGCATCTTAGAATACTAATATTAAGTCTCTTAGAATGATAAAATTAAGCCTCTTAGGATACTAAAATTAAGGCTTGATTTTAAGTAGAAACTTCAGTAATTTTTCGAAGAGAGTTTTCATGATTTAATTAAATTAAAATCAAACCAATTTAAGACAAAATTGAAAACGAGTTAAGCGTGAAATTCAGGCTTTATTTTACTGTCTACATTTTCAAAGCAAATGTAGAAAAGAAACATAAAAGCAAGTGAGAACAATTTCAGTCACTCAGAGACCTCACAACTGCTTTTCAGAATTTTGAAGGTTGAACAATACATGTATTATCCTTTTTTTATATATAAAATGGACTGAACCTAGACTTAATTTGAGTTATTTCACCTGTTTGGATTTAAAAAAGTATTATAAAATTAAGCCGCTATTAGGACTGAAAAACAGGCACAATATAAATTGGGCTGAAATTAAACCGCTAAAAAGGATGACATTCAGGAACTAAAACTACTGAAATTAAGTTACTGAAAATAGTAAAATTCGGTTCTTAAAAAGAATTAAATCCAGTTACTCAGCGATTTCACAACTGGTTTAAGATCTCTAGAGAAAAAAATTAGCTTCATTATCTTCTTTTCTACAGCTCGAATAGTCGTTATCCTCAAAGAACTATTCAGTCGTATTAATATTTGATTTTTAGTATAGGTATCAGGAATTTTTTGAATACTAATTTCCTTATAAAACTACTCACTAACTCAATTTAAGACAAAACTTTTAAAAAATCAAGCACATAATTAAGACTTTCTTTTTACTGTCTATATTTGCTAAACAAATATGGCAAAGAAACATCACTGTAAAAACAAAGTCTGATTTTGAGCTTAAGAGCGGTCTGGATTTAAGATGTAAACGAAAGTAGACCATGTCCGATTAAATTCAGCGTAGGAGAATAGTCTAGAAATAAGTCGAATATGGGGCTGAAATTCAGCCGTTAAAAACATTAAAGATGAACTGCAAGTCAGAGAATGGGCTTAAATTCAGTCCTTCCATGGACTAATTTTCGATCGCAAAGCAGAATATGGACTTAAATTAAGACCTGAACTGAATTTAAAAATCAGCTGTTAAGATTGCTATAGAATAAGACCAAAAAAATGTATTAATACGGAAATTTAAAAACAATTTCTTTGGTTAAAATGAATGTACTTTAATATAAATTGTTTAAATATAAATTCGAATTCATATTAAATCAATTTTTAGGATAGTATTTTTATTTTAAACAAGGAAATTGTTTTCATATTTCCATATTAATAAACAAACTTTTGTGTCGTGTGCTTGTGTTTTTGCTTTCAATTGAATATAAATAAAAATGTTTTCTCTTCGGTTTAATTTCTTAAATTAAAGCTTAAAGGAAGCGAACTTTATGCAAATGGAATCGTATTGGTGGAGCCGTGAGTGTGACGTCACAACTTAAGAATTTCGAGGACTGAAAACTAGCTTCATTGCAGTATTTTTTTCAGCTCGATGTAACTTCATCCTAGCATAAGACAATTAAATCTTTCGTTAAGACCAATAGACGAAAATTTAGCCCAATTAGTGTCTTATTTTTGTTTTCAGACACTGGAGGATTGTTTTAGGTACTGTTTTCATGATTAAATTAAGTTACCGACTTAATTTCAGACAAAAATGAAAATAAGTCCAGCGTAAATTTCAGAGCGCGAGATAAATTTCAGTCACTCAGTGACATTAAAACTGTTTTAAAGGATATCGAAAGCTTAAAAATATATGTATTATCATGTTTATTAAATAGAAAATGGACTAAAATTTAACAGTAACTCAGAATTACTTTTGCTTTAAATGAGACACAATTTAAGTTGTTGCCTCTATCTGGATATAAACGAGCATGCTGAAACTAAGCCTCTATTACGACTGAAAATCAGCCATAATTTAGAAACTAGGCAGAAATTAAGCTGCTAAAAATACTGAAATTGAGGAACTTAATCTACTTGAATTCAATCACTAAAAATACTTCAATTAAGTCGTTGAAAATACTAAAATTGAGCTCGTTCGTGGTGTCACAGCTGGTTTTTAGAACTAAAAAATCTCAGGACTATTTCGAAGGCCATTTTCATGAATAAATCTAGTCACAAACTCAATTCGAGAAAAACATCAAACAAGCTTTCTTTCTTTCTTTTTCTTTCTTTGCTTTCTTTTTTACTATCTACATTTTCTAATAAAATATGGAAGAGATATAAAAGCGTGTGATATAAATTTCAGTCACTTAGTGACTTCACAACTGCTATTCAGAATTGTAAAGGCTGAAAAATATATGTATTATTCTTTTTTTAAATAGAAAATGGAGTGAAATTAGCAGCAATTGAGAATTTTAGAATAAAATAAGACCCAATTTTAGTTATTGCATCTTTCTGAATTAAAAAAGTAGGATGAAACTAAGCTGCTAATACGTCTGAAAACCAGCCAAAATTTGCAAAAAGGGCTAAAATTAAGACCTTGAAAATACTGAAGTTCAAGTACTGAAACCACTGAAATTCAATGAATAAAAATAATTACATTCAACCACTAAAAAGACCTAAATTAGGTCGTTGAAAATACTGAAATTGAGCTACTTAGTGACGTCACATCTGCTTTTAAGAATTCCAAAAGCTGAAAAATAGATGTATTATCCTTTTTGATAGGAAAGTACTGAAATTAGTAGTAACTCCGAATTTTGACCTAATTTGAGTTTTTGCATTCTTGGGGATCTAAATAAGTATGCTGAAACTAAGCCACTATTAGGACTGAAAACCAGACAAAATCTAGAAAATAAGCTTCAATTAAGCCGTTGCAAATATTGAAATTCAGGAACTGAAACTATTTAAATTCAGCTACTAAAATGACTTAATTTTAGTTGTTAAAATTACTGAAAATTAGCCAAGGCATGATATAACAACTGGTTATTAGAATTCAGAAATCTCAGGGCTATTTCGAAGACCAATCATTTTAATAAGTATTTTTTTTGAACTGATTACATTTTGCTAACCTAATATGGAAAAGAAACATAAAAGCGCGTGAGAAGAATTTCAGTCACTCAGTGACATGACAACTGCTTTCCAGGATATTGAAAGCTGAAAAATTGCTGTATTAACATGTTTTTTTAAAAAAGAAAATGGACTATAATTTAGAAGAGACTCAAAATTTTTGCTTAAAATGAGAAATAATTCTCTGTTTGGATTCAAACGAGTATGCTGAAACTAAGCTCCTATTATGACTAAAAACCAATTCCAATTGATAAAATTCACTAAAATTCAGCCTCTTAAAAAACTGAAATTCAGACAATAAAGCTACTGAAATTCAATCAGTAAAAAGACCTAAATTCAATCAATAAAAAGAATTAAATTAAGACGTTGAAATTAATGAACTTGAGACACTCCGTGATGGCACAACTAGTTTTTAGAACTCTGAAATCTCAGAACTTTCTCGAAGACTATTTTCATGTTTAAATCTATTCATCAACCCAATTTAATACAAAATCGAAAAGAAGCCAAGTATGAAATTAAGGCTTTGTTTTTTTACTAGATGTCTAAATTTTCAAACCAAGCATGGGAAAAACACATAAAAGCGTTTGAGAAAAATTTCAGTCAGTCTGTGATGTCAAAACTGCTATTCAGAATTCTGAAGGCCCAAAAATAGATGTATTATCCTTTCTTTATAAAAAATTGATTGAAATTAGCAGTAAATTAAAATTGAGCCCCTTAAAAAACTGAAATTGAGACACTAAAGCTACTGAAATTCAATCACTAAAAATACCTAAATTCAACCAATAAAAGACTTAAATTAAATCGCTTAAAATAATGAAATTGAGACACTCCGTGATGACACAACTAGTTCTTAGAACTCAGATATCTCAGAGCTTTTTCGAAGATTATTTTCATGATTAAATCTGTTCATAGACATAGTTTAAGAAAAAACTTAAAACAAGCCAAGCATAAAATTATGGCTCTCTTTTTTACTAGATATCTACATTTTCAAATCAAATATGGAAAAGAGACATAAAAGCGTATGAGGGAAATTTCAGCCACTCAGTGGCGTCACAAGTACTTTTTAGAATTTGTCTGGACTTTGACAAGTATGATGAAACTAAGCCAATATTAGGATTGGAAATCAGCCACAATTTTTAAGATGGAGTAAAATTGAACCTCTGAAAAGATTGAAATTCAGGCACCGAAGCCACAGAAATTCAACCATTAAAAAGACTTAAATTAATTCATTAAAAAGACTGAAATTAAGCCACGCTGTGATTTCACAGCTGGTTTTTAGAACTCAGAAATCTCAGCACTATTTCAAAAGCTATTTTCATGATTAAATCTATTCACAAACTCAATCCAAGGAAAAGCATAAAACGAGCCAAGTATGAAATTAAGGCTTTGTTTTTTACTATTTACATTTTCAAATCAAATATGGAAATGAGACATAAAAGCGTGTGAGATAAAAATTTCAGGCCTTCACTGACGTTAAAATTGCTTTTCAGAATATTGAAGTCTGAAAAATATATGCATTATCCTTTTTTTTTTACCGAAAATGAGTTGAAATGAGCAGTAACTCATAATTTTAGTTTAAGCTAAGGCACCATTTCAGTTGTTGCATCTGTCTGTATTTACAGAAGTATGATGAAACTAAGATGCTATTCGAAATAAAAAATAGCTACAGTTTATAAAATGGGCTAAAATTGTGACTCTGAAAAGACTGAAATTCAGGCACTGAAGTGACTGAAATTCAACCCCGAAAAAGGCCTAAAATAAGCCATTAAAAATACTGAAATTGAGCCACTCCGGAATGTCACATTTCGATCAATTTAAGAACAAACTGAAAACAAACCAAGCATGAAATTAAGACTTTGTTTTACTGTCTACATTTTCAAACCAAATATGGAAAAGAAACATCAAAGCGTGTGAGATAATAACCGACATAATTGAGATCATCAAGGAAGTAAAAGGCGACAGGGAAATCAAGGTTTACCTACGATAAAAAAAAAAGAAGGAAGGAAGAAAGGAAACTCTGGTCGTCCATGAGTCTACGAAGTACGTACAGCACGGGTGAATATAGGTGCATAAACCGCAATGTAGAGTGGCCCGCAGCCGCAACTGCGCAATTACTTCAAGAATGCGGTTATATCAACCTAGTATAATTACACGCATTTTTGATCATTCATGGGCCCTTTTTAATTAAAATACACCTTAAAATCCCATAAAAAAATAAATTCCAGTCGAAATTAAATAATTTATTATTAACATTTGATTATTTAATTTTGAAGGAACCAAATATGTTTATAAAACCCAAAGTGCATTCGAATTGACACAAATAAAAGCTGACATGAACATGATAATTCTTAGGTTACGTTTTTTTTTGTCGATTGATATTTCATACAAATGTGACAAAAAAAACATTATTATACCAAGCAACAGAATTCTGGTATCGGTTTTTCTTTACTTGAACATTTTGTGGTCGAGACGAATTTTCCACTAATTGAGCTTCTTCAAAGTCGATAGTTTGGATTTATTAAAGAGATGAGAATGACACCAGGATAAGGATTAAAATTGATATTTTAATAAGCCAAAATTTCCAAAACAAAATTGAACTGAAATTTAAGAATTTTGTGAAATACATGAAAACTAAAAAAAAAAATGTTTTGAGTGAAAGAAGAAATGATATTTATAAATTTCTAATATGTATAAATAAATAATGTCCTAAATTACTTGATTTTTGAACAAATGTTCTGAAACTAAGCCGATATTATGACTCAAATTCAGCTCTTTAAGAGACTAAGATTTTCCCACTCAGTGATGTCATAATTGATTTTATGAATTCTGAAAACTGAAAAACAGCTGCATTATCTTCTTTTTTAAAGTTAAAAATGCGATGAAATTTAGCAGCAACTCAGAATTTGGGCTTAGATTAAGACCCAATACGAAATGCAGCATCTGTATCACAATTCTGTAAAAGGCCGAAATGAAGCCACTATACAAATTAAAATTCAGTCACAGGAAAAACGGAAATTCAGTCGCGCAAAAACTGAAATGCAGCCGCTGAAAAGACTTCACTTCAGTGTCTGTAAATACGGAAAATCAGCCACTAAGTAATGGCACAAATCCTTTCCAGAATTCTGAGAGCTGAAAAAAAAGCTCTGTATTATTTTTGTTTGAAAAAATAGGCTAGAATTTAGCAGAAACTCAAAATTTGAGCATAAGCTAAGAGCCAAATTGAGTTGAAGTATGTCTAGATTTAAACAAATTTCCTATAAGAAAGGCATAAGAAAAGCAGCTACAATCAAAACGTGGACTAAAATTAAGCGGCTGGAAGGATTGAAATTCAGCCATTGAGAAGACTGAAATTCAGCCGCTGAAAAGACTTCACTTCAGTGTCTGCAAAGACGGAAAATCAGCCACTAAGTAATGGCGCAAATACTTTTCAGAATTCTGAGAGCTGAAAAAAGCTCTATATTATGTTTTTTTTTCAAAAAAATAGGCTGACATTTAGAGAAACTCAGAATTTGAACTTGAGCCAAGAACCAAATTGAGTTGAAGTATGTCTAGATTTAAACAAATGTCCTATAAGAAAGCCCTAAGAAAAGCAGCCACAATCAAAACGTGTACTAAAATTAAGCGGCTGGATGGATTGAAATTCAGCCATTGAGAAGACTGAAATTCAGTCACAGAGAATTGAAATTTAACACTGAAAAGAACTCAAATTTAGTCGTGGCACAGGCGGAAATGCAGCTACTTAGTGACCTTAAAACTGCTTTTCAGACCTCTGAGGGCTGAAAAACGATATGGTGCATATTTAGTATTTCATCACATAAATACTTTTTAGTCAACAATTTTATTACTTGATTCAAAATGGAATTATATTATTCAAATTTCAACTATTCTAATAAAAATACATTTTTCACTTGAAAATGTAACTCTTGGTTGATAATTCATATTTTAACTGAAAGTTTGATTTATTCATTTTCAGTTGACAATTTATCTTTTTTAGTTGAAAATTGAAATACTTGATAGAAAGGTGAACTATTTTGTTGAAAATGCAGTTTCTTGTTTTGTTTAATAGTTAGTTTACTTTAACTGAAAATTCAAGTATTATGTTGAATTTTTTTTTTTTTTAGAAAACTAAGATTTTTCCCCGAAAATTCATCTTTCTGGTAAGAAATTTTTGTAAATAATTACATTTTTTACTTTACAAAATATTTTCTATTTAAAAATTTAACTAGTTCCATGTTTTATTGTAAAATGAATTTTTTAAATTGATATTTTTGTGTAAATAGTGAATTTTCTGGGTTAAAAGTTAAACTAATTAATTGAACTACTTCATTAAAAATTCATTTTGTGGTAAAAAATTATTCTTTTTAATTAGAATGTCATTATTCCATCTTTGATTAAAAATGTATCTTTCTTATTTGAAATTGAACTATTTTTTTGAAAAATTCACATTTTTATATCAAAAATGTATCGTTTTTAGTTAAAAATTTGACAACCTTCCTGGTTAAAAATTCATGTTGAAAATTAATCTTTTTCCATAAAGAATGATATTTCTGGTTGAAAATAAAAAATACAACATACAAGTTAAAGTACAGAATTCCTGAAAATAAAATCAAAAATCCAACAACCGAATTTGGACAACAGTAGATGTATAGGGGGTTTCTAATGCAAGATTCCTACCTTACCGGCATCCAGAAGCTTCCACCTGTAGTGGTTCGCGTCCGTGCTAAGCTTCGGGAAGATTCTCGAAGGTTCCTGCTGACGTTATCAGGAACCTTCGA
>JAWWLR010000149.1:1256134-1280034 GCA_035041075.1 Acraspis erinacei | reverse complement strand
TTTTCAGTTTTAAGAATTTTGGGACGATTTTGTTGCCCCTGCACCGTTGAAAAAAACTAAGGATGTTAGTAGCTTACCTTGAGAAGTCCTGAGCTTACAAAAGGTGTTGGTTTTCGTAGGAATACTCTCCCCGTAGAGTTTTTTTATAATAGATTTAATGCTTTCACGATTATTCATTTTGATAAAAAGAGATATTTCGGCTTCTAATCGTGGACAAAACTACGATATCTCCAAACTTTTCCCTTTTTTCCTTATTTTTGAAATTTTTCGTCCCAGCACCATTCCTTCCCATTTATCCTCAACCTGTCTCGCCTATTTAACACCATGTGCGCCTTTTTCCTCTCTACCCAAGCCCTCTGCTCTATTTTCCATCTCCTTCTCCTCACCCTTCATGTTAAATTTTCTTCAACACTTTTTGTTCTTCCTCTTAACCATTTTTTTCTTGCATAATTTTCCTTTTTCTCCTCCTCACTCCTCATCCTTACCAGAATCATTACTTCATTTCCTTCCTTTTTCCCTCCTATTCTCTTAACTCCTTTGACCTTTACCAAGGCTCCAATTCCTCTCTTAAGATTTTCTCTTTTATCTTCTTCAATCCTTCATTCTACCTTCTCACGTTCTTTTCATTCCCATTTACTACTTCCTCATTCTCTGTTTGTTTCACCATATGCTCATCCCTCATTTCTAAGCTGCTTACTCTTCCTTCGAACTGTTATATCTTACTATGACTCTGTTCTTCAACCTCTCTCTGATTATTCTATATGCTCTCCAGTTTACTCCACACCTTCTCTTTCTCCTCCTTCCAGCGTTTATCACATTCTTCTAATTTTTTCTTACCTTTCTCACTTCCCCATTACATCGTTTCCCTGACTATTCATTTCCCTATTCATATCATCCAGGCTCTTTCTTGCTTCATCTCTAAACCCTTTCATGAGAGTTTCAAATTTTTCAAACATCCCTCCTATCTCTTTCTGGTGTTTTCCTTTTAATCATAACCTTCTTGTTATCCTTGTTCCTTTTTACTTCATCGCCCCCGGCTTATCTTTTTCTTTTATCTTCCCCTTCACTGCTAGTCGCGCTTGGCTCTCTTCCATTCGTCTAAATTGCCATTTGAACCCGCGCTGCCTCCCCTCCCTGGTCGGCTTCTCGAACCTTTCCTCACTGCTGCTGTCACTGCGACCAACGGCCCCCTTCCCCCACTGAACACACTTTCAGCATCCACAACTATTCTTTCAACTACTTCTTGCTGTTCTGTGCGATCGCTCAGTAACTTTTGCCCTCTGACGAAAGTTTATCGACTTTTTGTCGTCAGCATCCTACCTTACCTAGTGATCCGTGACGTTCGCCGCCCTAATTGTCTACCCCTTTCCTCCTTGTCCAGCAACTATTTTCACTACTCCTAACCTCAAAAACGTCGCACGCTCTAAGTTCTCACTTCTTATCTGTCTATCTATCACTGCCTTATCTGTATTCACGCACCCTTATTCCTTTCACCAAAGCCAAAAAACCAACAGATAAGCTTCCTCATCAAAGAACCGAATCCTTGTACAGAAAGCCCTAACGCTAACGTCAAAAACTCGTTTGAATTGACAGGAAAGATACAACAGATTCAAATTCAACCCCAAGACATCCTAGTGATTTTCGACGTAGTATCTCTCATTACGAAAGTACCAGTCTCTGATAGAATTGGTATTATTAAATATTGAAAACTTTCCTTCCGATCTCATACTTTTAAGAGAATACTATCTCAATAATACTTCATTCTCTTTCAATTACCAATTCTAGGAACAAACCACAGGAGCAACAATGGGATCTTGAATATCACTTGTAATAGCAAACACTTTTATGGAACATCTAGACACTAAAGTCTTCAACTAATCCAAGCTTAAACCGGAATCTTAGTTTCGCTACGTCGAAGAAAGATTTGTCTGGAGACACGGACTAGATGAACTACACACGTTTTCCGATTTCATCACTCAGTTACACCTTGATGTCCAATTCACCAAGGAAATAAAATAAAACGTAAAATTGCCTTTATTGGACGTAATGCTTAGTTTACAAAAGATCTAATAATTTCTTTCACCACCAGCCAGCTCAAAAACAATCAGTTACAAACAATCAGACAGAGCTTTTCCATAACAGAACTAGTTAATGTTGATCGATTTGAAAAAAATTATTTTTTCATAAAACAAACAAATTTGGAAAGGGAAAAGTGGGAATCGACGGTCGAAAGTCGAAAGTCAAATTTTAACAGGTATAAATGTGAACACACTATTTGTGCAATCATTCAAAGTCATTTTTATAAATCTGAAAACCTTCAAAAATGTAATTTCTATTAATTACCAATAAAAATAACTATATCGTTAAATACAAAATCATGGCCTTCTTTAACTGCATCATTATATTCAAAATAAAGATTATATACTTTGCCTATCTCGTGTCAGGCATTATATATAATGCCTAGGAATTATATATAATGCCTAGGGATTATATATATTGCTAAGGTAGAATATTTAATAATTATTCGATTATATACTATGCCTGAAGTGACCAGGCATTATATATAATCACTAGGAATTATATATAATCCCTAGGCATTATATGTAATGCCTGGATTATATACATCACTCTTTTCAATAGAACAAATTTAAATCTAATGGAAAAATTGTACAGTTGAAACATGATGCAGTTCAAATAAAGTAAAACGGCGTTAGCATTTTCTTAAATATTTTTAATGATATAATTTTATGCTAGAAACATTCATTTTTTCATTGGAAAGTTAAATTATTTTCATTATAATTAGCTTTAAATCGATAACTGTCCAATATATAAAAAAAATAATTTTGAACATTTTCTTAAAACTATGTTTTAAAAATAAAAAATAATACCAAATCTTCTGAGATATATAAACCAAAAATGTTTATTATTTAAAAAAATTTCGGAATCCTTAAATAGTTCTTAAATTTTATTTCAAAATTGCCAAAACTACACTTCGTTTGAATTGTTTTGAAATATTTTTAAAACTTCTAAATATGTTTTTAAATTTTCAAATTTCTCGTACCTTTTTTTAACAATCTGAAAAATTAGCAAAATTGCCTTAAAATGTCTCACATTCTTTTTCAAATTTCAAAAAATGTTATGCCATCAAGTTCTATGATGCCTAAAATTGCTTTTTAAAATTTAAAAAAAAAATTAAATAGGGTACTTTATAAAATGAGTTTTGTAATATATATAATTATGAACATTTTTTTCTTTATTACTTGATTTATCACTTCATCAGTTTATTACTTGATTTATCAGTTATATTATCAGAGATATACGTTTTAAATAATTCAGTAATTGAGTTTTATCTCTTGAAACTCACTCTAATGAAACTTAAATATCTGATAAGGAAGACCTTGACGCATATAACCTATGAGATAACGAACATAATATATGCTATGTAAAACGACCAAGAGCTAAAATTTTTATTATTTAAATTGTTAAACCAAGTCTTCATTATTACATTAATTTGGCATCTCTTTTAATCAGAATAATGAGGGCTGTTTCTACCTTCGTTTTAATTTTGGGTACCATACTCAATCTTATTGGTGAATATAATAATATAATAGATCTATATTTTTAAGAACATTTTTAAAACTATACACAAATAAAAATGTGTGCAACTTAATCTGCATTTCATCCCAATTGCTGCTTTCCTTGAAACTTGATTTAATTTTATACATTTTATTGAGGATAAATCCAGAATGAATGTGTTGAAAAAAAAGAAAATCTAAAAAGTGTCTCTAATCATACGGAATTCGTACCATATGTGCAAGTATACATTAGTAAGACGAGAGTTACGACGAGAGGTACTTGAAAAAAATAAAAAAATAAATAGAATCCTTCTAAAATATTTACAATTTTTATTAAATACATTTTTCGATCAAACTCGTCTCGTTTTGTTTTATTTTTTTTATCGAAAATTTTTCAAAGGCCACTAATTTTTACATTTACCATTTTTTGATAAGACTTATAATTTTGGTTTTATTTCTCGAAAATGGTATAAAAAATCTAAATTCAAATTTTGAGCCCAACGACGCGAATTACCCAATTACCCAACTTGTACACAAAATTTTTTAAACTAGAGGTCAAAGCATCGACAGCAGTAATTTGGTGATTGT
The DNA here is from genome assembly GCA_035041075.1 of Acraspis erinacei. NCBI lineage: Eukaryota > Metazoa > Arthropoda > Insecta > Hymenoptera > Cynipidae > Acraspis > Acraspis erinacei. Next base: position 1,275,871 of record JAWWLR010000149.1, on the reverse strand, counting down.
GAATTCTCTTTGGTTAAAGCTCCTTCATCTTTCTTAAAAAAACTTTTGTTATTGAAAAAATGTAGTTTTTGGATTTTCCATTATTTTTGACGCTGTCAAAATTTGAATTTTCTTTTTTTTCAAGAAAATTCAAAAAGTTGTTCTTATAATCTTGATGGGCATTCAAAAATCAACGTTTTTATTCTCTTGCCTTTTTTTCATATCGTGCATTATCTGGTTTAAAATGTTCCTCTTCTTGTGTTTTCTGAAATTTTGTAAATTCTATAACTCTGGTAATTTTCGGTTTTTTGAAAAAAGGGATTAGGATACCTTGTTCCTATTTTTGAATAATATTAATTTCTGTACAGAAAAATTTTGAATTTTTAAAAAAAGGGGCCTCAAAAATTTTCAAAATGTACTGGCTTTTTGAATTTTTATCCAAAATGGCTGGATAACGAACTTGACCTTTAGTTTAGGACAATAAAATAGTGTAACAAAGGACAATCTAATAGATTAATTTTTAAAAAAGTTATCGTGGAAACAGACAGACATACAGACAGACACATTTGTAAAAACCGGTTTTTCGTATTCAGGGGGTCTTAAAACGTGGACATTTGACCAAAACTCAAGGGGTCAAATTTTACACAAATCTAATACCTTCTCTGATGAGAATGTAAAAATTATGTTCTAACAAAAGGAATTTTTAACGAAATAGTTCAATTTTTAACCAAGGAGATGAATTAAAAAAAATTTTGTTAACAAAGTAGTTTAACTTTCAATCAACTAATTAAATGAATTTTTACCCACAAGGATATAGTTCTACCAATAAGACGAATTTTTAACAAAATAATTCAATTTTCAATCAAGGAGATGAATCTTCAGACAAAAAATGATTTTTCAACCAAATATTTAAAACTTCCAGAAAATAATTACTTTTTTATCCACACAGAGAGAATTTTTAACAAAATGTTCAATTTTCTAATAATTTGATGATTCTGCAGATAGAAAAACGAATTTTTAACAATATAGTATAACTTTTAATTAAATAGTTGAATTTTTTACACCCAAAAAATTATTTTCAACAAAATAGTTCAATTAAAAAAAAATTAAATTTTCAACCGAATAGTAGAATTTTTAGACAACAGAGCCACATTTTTAACCAAATAGAGAATTTTTTAAACAAAAACATGAATTAATAGCAAAGTAGTATAGCTTTTAAAAAAATAGTTGAATTTTTCAGAAAATAATTAAATTTTGAAGCAAATAGTAGAATTTTTAGCCAACGCGGAACTGTTGGTTCTCGCGCTTTGCGCTCGATAATGTATTTGTCTTGCGCTCCGCGCTCGGTCTTTGTATATTCCCACAGATTTTCTTAAACTAAATGTCAAACCATCGACAATGGTAAGTTGGTGATAGTGAATTCTCTTTTGTTAGAGCTCCTTTGGCTTTAAAGAACACATTCTCACGTATCTGGCCTCAGTCACCCACGAAAATTCGATTTATGAGGAGGTGGGGGGGGGGGGATTGATTAATTTAAACCGAGTCATAGCTGGTTAGTGTCTTATGCTGAGAAGATCACCAACCTTCAGCAGCGTTATGTTAGATGGGATATAGTTGAATGAAAAATATAATTTTTGTAATTTGATTAATTTTTTGTTGATTTCTAAAATTTTTATTTAATTTTTTAACAAGTCCTTTTTTTGAAACCCCACACACAAGATAAAAAAGAAATTAAATAAGCAAAGTTTCGATCAGAATGTGTCATTTTTTAAGAATAAAACTGTAAATATTTACATTTTTTTAATAATTAAATTTTCAACTGAATAATTGAATTTTCGACCAAAAAGATGAGTTTTTAACAAAATAATTGAATTTTTTAAAAAAAATAATTAATTTTACAACCAAACAGTACAATTTTTACCCAAACTAGCTAAATTTTCAATCAAATAGTAAAATTTTTAGACAGAAGAGATGAATTTTTAAGCAAATAGTTCAATTTTTCACCAAACAGATGAATATTCCAACAGAAAATTAATATTCTAACAAAAAAGAAAAATTTTCAGCCAAAGAGGTGAATCTTTAACAACATTAATTTTTAACAAAGTAGTTTAATTTTCAATCAAAGAGTTAAATTTTCAACAAAAAATGCATTTTCAAACAAATAATTAAACCTTAAGTCCAAAATATGATTAAAGTCGGAAATTCATATCTTTGGTTGACATATTAATTATTTAGTTGAAATTTTTTCTTTTTGGTAGAACGTTAATCTTTTCGGTAAACATTCATGTTTTGGGTTGAAAATGTAACTATTTGGTCAAAAATTCATATTTTTGGTTTGAATTGAAGTATTTCAAAATGCTCCTTTTTTGGTGAAAATTTCTCTTTTTTTAACGACACCAGTTTAGACCAGGCAGTAACGCTCCGGCTTCATAACCGGGAGGTTGCGTGTTCGATTCTCCCAGGTTGTACTTTTTTTATTTACTAAAATTTCCATAAATATAATTTTTTCAATAATATTTTTAAATTATTTAAATTATAATATTGGTTATACCTTTTTCTAACGGAAAAATTGACTTTCGTAACTTTATCATTTTGGCAACCGAGTTTGTTTCTTATAAATGCTATTATTTTTTAATAAAATTCTGGGATAAGAGAATGTAATTAATAAAGTGGCTAAATAACTTCGGGAAGCTTATCACAAATTCGCAAATTTAAAAATATTTATTCAACTTTTAATAAATAGTCAAAAAAGTTTTACGAAAAAAAAACAATATATATTTACAAAAAAGTGTAAACATTCCTGTTTCAAAAAACGGCGATTTGGGCACTCCCGCGAATGAATTAAAAAAAAAATAATAACAGAAACATAGATTTACACGTCTAGACCGCACGTCTAGACCACACGTCCCGACCACACGTCTCGCCCAGAATAAGCAAAATCAACACGTTTTTTCAATTAGATAACATTATCCACGAAAACGTGTTTCGCAATCGACTTACAGTTGTGAGAAAATAATTATAAATCTATTCGTGTACCAGGAAGATATTAATCCTGGAAGCTTAGAGCATAAAAGAAGAAAGAATTCCATAGGATAGGGTACCCCGCCACGCCTATAAATTATTCAGTTGCCGCAAAAAGAATCGGCGAGTCTGATCTATTCTGCAATTAGGACCTCCTCGTGTCCGTCAGTTGAGGACACGTGTCAGACATTTCTGTCTCGATACACGTGTGTCCTAAAATTGTTGCCTCATGACTTCAACTTTGCCCCACCACCATAGGATCGCGCACGCACTCGGCCTCTCAGTCTCTCCCTCCCTCTACTCCTACCTGTGCACCATGCGCGTCATAAACGAAAGGGCAGAATTTTAGGAAAAATTCGTGTTAGTTTAAAATATATTTAGGGAGAAATTTTCCAATATTGGATCAATTTTTGAAAATCTATCAATGCTTTAGATTATTTTTAATCGCCTGACAATTTTTTTAATTCCCAAAGGTCTTTTAGACTCACATTATTATTTAGAAAGGTTTTTAATCTTTGAAAATTAAAAAATCACCCTTTAATCTTCAAGACTTTTTTTTTAATTAATTAATTTATATTAATTACTGTGATCCTTTATTTTTTTAAGAAATTTAAATTTTTATGCATAACGCCCAGAAATTTGTTCAAATTCGCATAAAAATGAATTAATTTTTTTAAATGGTATTAGCTTAATAAGCATTTCCCATAAGAAAAAAAAGATCTAAATTTTATTCAGAATCGTCAATATTAGCTGAATCGAGTTGAAACTCAAGATTTCTGTTAACAATTAGCTATAAAATACGAATTAAATATTACCTCCATAAGTCTGTTTTTAGGGTCCCAAAAAACCCCCATAAGTGAAAAAATGGGTTTTGCGAGTTTTTGGCGCTAATTATGACTTTGCTGTTTTTTTAAATGCAACTTGTTTCTAAAATATAAAATACTGCTTTATAGTGGTAATTATATGTTGAAATAAATTTTTTTAACAATTTATTATTATTTGTAATTATTTTCTTTTAGAATAAAGATAGAAAGTCGCAGTTTTTTAAAAAAAATTCCATTTTTCTCAATTTTTCACTTTCAGTGAGGTAATAGTTCATTAATTTTAATAAAGATAATTTTTTGATTAATTTATTATTATTGTTAATAATATTCTCTTTGAATAGTGCTAGAAATTGCTGTTTTTTCTGAACAAAAACTTGATTTCAAATAAAAAGAATTAGAATTCGACGAAAAAAAACTAATTTTCAACAAAATAGTTGAATTATAAACTAAAACAGATTTATTTTCATCTAAGCAGTCGCAACTCAATCCGACAAGATTAATTTTTAAACCAAGAATAGGAATTCTTAACAAAAAGTTAATTTTCATTAAACAGTTCAATTTTAAACCAAAAAGTATTTTTTTACAACCAATCAGTTCCACTTACAACCAAATAGTTAAAGTTAAAAAAAATATACGAATTTTTAACAAAAAATTTTTATCTTTAACCAAGCGGTTAAATTTTCAACCTGCTAAAATGCATGTTCAAATGAATAAAAAAAAATTATTAACAAAAGAGTTGAAATTTTAACCAAGAAAGATTTCTTGAACTACACTGAAAAAAATGGTTAGTTGGGCCAACTATTCAGTTTCTAAGATATGGTACTGCTGTTTTGTTAGTTGGGACAACCATTTAATTAGTTGCGGGTTCTAACTGAATAGTCGCTGCAACTAATGGAATTGTTGTACCAACTAATAAAATAGTAGTACCAACTAATTAGGTATTAGCCCCATATCTTACTAACTAAATATTTGGCTCAACTAATCATTTTTTTCAGTGCAATAGAAAAAAATTGGATCCAAAATGTTGAATTTTTAAGACAAAAATGGAATAGTTAAATTTTCCGATCAAAAAATTAATTCTCAACCAAAAAATTGAATTATTAATAAAATAGTTAAATTTTCAACCAAATAATTAAAGATTTAAACAAAAAAGGAATTTTTAACAAAGTAGTTCAGCTTCCAACCATTAAATGTCCGGTTAAGAATGTTGTTTAAAATATTTTTTCTGGCACATTTCTGGCATATTTTTACCAGAATACCAGCGCGAAATAATTATTGTCCAATCGGAAAATAATTTGTAACATATCAAATCTCAGTTTTTACATAAATTTCATTCTCTGAACCTCTAAACAATTTTTTTTCTTGTAAAAAATTTGAAAAGGATTTCCTCACCCAAATAAACCAAGCTTTACGATTTGGTTCCGGAAAAAAATAATTTTTTTGTGAACCTCCAAAGAAACTGAAATTTTTTTTCGCTTAAATGCGAACTGAAGTAACAGAACCCATTAAGAATTTTGTTTTTTCCAAAATTCGTAATTTTACAAACTGATTTTTTTTTTTAAATCTTATCTATTTTTTCAGACTTCTTTTTTGGTGTCATCCACTGGCTTGGCATGAGCGCGCCTAGCCTCTAGATCCGAAGTCGAGTGGCTTCGAGTCACGTCAATTATCGCATCTGTTTACATTACCGATGAGAGAAGTTATACTTATAAGTTACTGCGATCTGTGCTCTGCTTTTAGATTGTCCAGGGCTGATTATTTTTAAAGAAAAAATTACAATTTTAATTAACATTTTGGCTCATTTCTTAATTTTGGTTTCTAATTTAATTTCTTCTAACTTTGGTTGAAAATTCATTTCTCTTAGTCTCTTTTTTGGTTAAAAAACTGACTTGTTACAAACAAATTTTTTATTAAAAATTCAACTAGCTGGTAGAAAATTGAACTAATTTGTTAAAAAAATAATTTTTTGTATCAAAAAAATTAATTTTCAAAGCTCATAATTTAACTATTCCATTTTCAGTTAAAAATGTATCTCTTAGTTGAAAACTTCTCTTTTTTGGTGCTTATTATCCACAAATAAACCGAACTGATCAATTATAATCCAAATAGTTTTCAACTCGTTTTTTAAAATTTGTTGTTTTTGTGAAATTTTATTTTCCTAATTAAAAATTTAACTATTCTATTTTTTGCTAATAATGTATCTTTTTGAATTGAAAATTCACCTATTTGGTTCAAAGATAAACCACTTTTTTGAAAATTCAGTCTTTTTTTTAAGTTTCTAGATTTTTGTTGAAAATAGTTTGGTTGAAAATTGAACTATTTTTTGAAATTTCGGTTTTTGGTTGAAAATGCAGTTTTTCTTTTTTTTGTACAAAATATAGATATTTGCATAAATATCCAAGTATTTGTTTGAAAATTCATGTAATTCATATCATTGACACTTTATATTTTTGATTGAAAATTCATTTATTTTGGGGGTGAAATTTTTTTTTCTTAATGAAGATTTGATTACTCCCTTTATTATTGTAAATGTATATGTTTTATTGAAAATTCAACTATTTGGTTGCAAAATGATGCATTTTGTTCATTTTTTTATTTGTTAAAAACTTAACTGTTGTGTTAAAAATTAATATACTTTTAAAAAAAATAAAGTAAACAATTTTGTTAAATATATATTCTTTGGTTGAACAGTTAACTGTTTCGTTAAAAATTCATTATTTTTTTTGAGAATTCAACTATTTTGTTGAAAATTGGTCTTCTTCGGCTGGCTTGAACTGCTTTTTATTAAAAATTAAAATCTGTTTTGGTTAAAATATCAAATATTACATTATTCATGGAGAATTTATTTCTTTTGGGTAAAAATTATTCAACTTTGTAGCAAATTATAAAATTAAAAAGCCATTTTGACAGATGAATATTGTTTATTTTAGTTTAAATTCATCTCTTTGGTTGAAAATTTAAACATTTCGTAGAAAATTCAACTATTTGGTTGAACATCGAATTACTTCGTTAAAAATTCATTTTTAGCTAGAAATGCATCGTATTATTTGAAAATTTATTTATTTGCTTGAAACTTTAACATCTTGTTAAAAAATGTTGTTTTTTAATTTTCAGTGAAAAGTAACTATTTTATTATTCATTGAAAAATTTGGTTTTTCTTTTGTTGAAAATTCTAACTTATGGTCAAACATTAATACTATTGGATAAAGATGCAATTTTGTGTTTGAAAATTCCACTATTTGGTTAAAAAAACATTTTTGTAGAGAAAAATTATTTATTTTAGTTGAAAATTTAGTCCTTGGGTCGAAAGTTTAACTACTTTGTTGAAAATTTATGTATTTTGTTGAATTATCTTTTCTTTCGGTAGAAAATCCAGCGAGACTGTTGGGACTCTCGCCTCGGAAGGGCCGCAGTGCGCGAGTACTCAGTAGACTATATTGCGCAATATTATGCATTCCAATTGGAAACGGCTCAGAATGCCCTGACTGTTTACACTTTGAGTGTACCGATTTAGTAACAAGGCGAGGGCAAATCAACTCCCGAAAGTTCATCCATTTCGTTGAAAATTAAAAAATGTTGTTAAAAATCAATCCTTTTCTTTATAAAAATTCCCGTGATAGATTAGGCGGAGCAGCCGGCAGTAATTTTATGTAATCCAGAGTAATCTTAGGTAACCCAGAGTAATCCACCTACGCTGGACCGCACTTTTAGGGGTTGTTTCCGCCTCGCCTCCCAGTCTCTATCCTTACCTGTGCACCATACGCGTCATAAACGAAAGGGGATGGGCGACCACAAATCTTTTTTTATTTGTCGTAGGCGAAAAAAAAGGGCGGCCCAAGTGGAGAAATCCTCACCAAAGTGAATCGCAGATACGTGAAGATAGTCACGCTCGATATTAAATCCCTTGACGAGCTCCTTGAAGAAAGCACCTACTCATTAGGAAGATTGCAGACTCTATTTGTACCTTGTTCTTCCCACCGTTACAATTAGGCTGCCACACGAGCGGAACAGGAATCGGGGAACGGGGAACGCGATCTTTGCTGATGGAAAGAGAGAAAAAGGGAAAAAGAGATGAAAATATGAAAGGAGACGTCAAACTGGAGGATAAGAGGGGTGTCTTTGCGATGACTTGGACACCCGTTGAGAGGTATATTAGACGGTGGTCGTCCCGACGCCAACATCACAACCCTACAAGTCGTGCTACAAGCACCAGTTGTCCTCATCTGATATCAGCGATCCAACTGCGCTCTTCCTATCAACCAAACAAGGTGCGTGCCAGTTTTCAATTTTTTATATCTTCATCTCAGCTGAATATACGGGGATCTTCAACTTATTCCTTTTCTTTGAATGAGTAAATACAGTGAAACCCGGAGATAGTGCCGATTTCGGGGCTGACGGTGGACCTATATCAGGTGGCTCCGAATTATTTTGTCTCTCTCATGTTTCGCTTTCTGTTTTGTCACGTCTGAGTGCACACCGCACGTGGCATCAATTCTTGGAAGTACTAACTCCGGGGACGCTATCTCCGGGGTTCACTGTAATTAGGACAGTATTGCCACTTTGAGGCGACGACGTGTCATTAAATTCTGCAGCGAGTCTGACCAAGACGTAAGGATTTTATCAGTGTTGCGGAATATTCTAAGCAAAGGTGCAAACAAGATTGTTCTTTTTGTGCAATTATTAAAATTTGCTTTAGCAATTTTCCGTCAAGTAAAATAACAAAAAATGCAGTAAAGATTTTTTCTTTGAGAAACGTATCGGTGTTCAAGAATTGAGCTTGATAGAGTCAAAACTGTACATTTTTCAGTCTGGGAAAACAGAAAAAAAAGTATAATGTTTTACCTCTGTCAATGACCATTTTCTAGTGCTACTTTTCAGAAATTTAAGTGCTATTTTTCAGGCTTTTGTAAAATCTTGAATCATTTGAAATTTTTTGTATATTTTATCATAAAAAAATTACGTTTTTCGTATTTTCGTACTTTTAGAAAAAATTCTATTTAAAAACAGAAATATATATTTTTTTCAAAAATAAGTTAAATCCCGCCAAAAACATCGAGGATTCAACAAATTGGCCAGCTACAATTAAATGCAGTTGTAAATTTTAATTTTTTAAATGTTGTTTTAGAATTTAAATTTTAGAAGAAAATTTAGACTAATTACTTATAAACAAAATGATTTATTATGTTATTTTTTATTTCGTGATATTTCATAAAAGTGTATATATTTTTTAACATTCTATAGCTGCGGATGATATAGAACACTTTTATTTTTTTTTTAATTTGAAGATAACCTGTGAATTATCAAAAATTACAGAATTTTTTTCAACAAAATGCATTATTTTCCAAACGAGCATAGATATTGGGGAATTGACTTTTTCCTTCAGTTTGGGAACTATATGTTGCTTTTTCAAATGATTCCAAAAAAATTATAAAATTGAGAGAAATAACAAAATGGGGGTTTCATAAAATTCTTCAAATAGATTTTCTCAAAAACTAAAATTTAAACATTTTTAATTTTAATTTTAAGTCTCATTCTTCGTAAAACACTGCTTCACAATTTAAAAATTATTAAAAACAATCGAATATTGAAATTTTTTTAGAAAATAACGAAAGGTCAAAAGAATATTTTCTAATTATTTTTGCCGGCTTCGAAAATGGCTTACAAATAAAACTGACAGGAATATTTTTTTACATTATCAATTTTTTTTTAAATATTGGCAAAAATGAAACGGTAGAGTTTCCCTAATTTTTTTTCGTGTTCGAAATTCTATGAAAAAATGAAAAAGATGTTCTGGAAGCCCCATCTTTTTTATGTTTTCCCATATATAAAAAAATTCTGCTTTTATAAGGAAATCATTCGATCAGCTTTATGAGGACTTAACCATTTTTAAGAATAGAAAAAAATAATTCCCACCGGAAGTGAGTTTCTAAAAATGAAAGCGGAAATGGATTAAGTTTGGAAAAACAAGAAACAAAATAAAATTAAACTAAATATTATGTATAAAAATAACACAGTATGTAATATTATAAAATCCATTTTTTTAAGAAAAGAGTTTTAAATTTAATTTGTTTACTTTTCAGCCTTCTATTTGTCTCGTGATGCTTTTATAATGATTCTTCAAAAATAATTTTAAAAATATGAAGCAGTTGTTTGCCAAGAACGAAACTCGACAGATATGATTTTCGGAATATGCTTCTTTTTTTAACAAAAATTTATGTCATTTTTTGAAGTGACAAAATTAAGATTTTAACATTTTAAAGTTTACCTTAAAGTTTTAAAATTTATAAATTCAAATTTTACCTGATTTAAAATAGAATTGGCCACAATAACATAAAAGTATTAATTTAAAAAACTCATAATATTAGGTTTGGACAAGCTGAAAATAGGCTAGTCTTGCGGAAAATTCCATAACATTAGCGCTGGATTAGGCGGAAATAGGCTAGTCTAATGGAAAATTCTATATTACTGGATTTGGTATACAGTAACAAATTTTAATCCACAAATCAAATCAAATCTGGATTACAAATTAAATTAGTAATCTGAACTTAATAGACCACAAACTAGGCTATCAATATTTTGATAATGCAAATAAAATGATCAAACACCTCCTGAGTTACCATAGGCGAAATACTGGATGCACATGTATTTTTTTTTATTTCTTATGGAAAATCCTTTAAAAGCAACCCTGGTCTAGGTGGACATAGGCTACTCTTATATAAAATTTAATAATGTTAGCTTAAAACCATCTGGAAATGGACTAGTCTTACAGAAAATTCAATAGTATTAGCCATAGACCAGCTGGAAATGGGTTAGTCTTACGGAAAATTTCATAATAATATACAGTAACAAATGTTAAGCAAGAAATGAAATAAAATTAAATCGGGAATCCAAATTGAATTAATAATCTGGACTTAATAGAGCACAAACTAGACTGTAAATATTGTGATCATGCAAATAAAATTATCAGCATCTTCTGAATCAGCATAAGCAAAGTACTAGACGCACATGCTTTGTTTTTAATTTTGTTACGGAAAATTCTACAAAATCATCCCTGGAAAAGTAGGAAATTGGGTAGACTTACAGGAAATTCAATAATATTAGCCACAGACCAGTTAGAAATGGGCTAGCCTTAAAGAAAAATCAATAATATTAGCCATAGACTAGCTAGAAATTGGATAGTTTCATGGACAATTCCATAATTGTATATAGTAACAAATGTTAATCCAGAAATCAAATGACATAAAATTGGGATTCCAAATTGAAATAATAATCTGGACTTAATATAGCACAAACTAGGCTGTCAATATTTTGATCATGCAAATAAAATTATCAAACATCTTCTCAATCAGAATAAGTAAAGCTCTGGACGCAAATGCTTTTTTTAATTTCATACGGAAAATCCCATAAAACCAGCCCTAGACCAGTTGGAAATTGGCTATATTTATATAAAATTCAATAATATTAGCCAAAGACCAGCTGGAAATAGGATAGTTTTATGGAAAATTGCATAATTGTATATAATAACAAATTTTAATCAAGAAATAAAATGAAATAAAATCGGGATTCCAAATTGAAATAATAATCTGGACTTAATATAGCACAAACTAGGCTCTCAATATTTTGATTATTCAAATAAAATTATCAAACATCTTCTGAATCAGAATAAGTAAAGCACTGGACGCAAATTCTTTTTTTAATTTCATACGGAAAATCCCATAAAACAATCCCTGGAACAGTTGGAAATCGGCTAATTTTGCAATGGGCTAGAAAATTAAATAACATTAGATTTGGCTCATCTGGAAATGGGCTAGTCTTAGGGAACATTTCATAATAGTTACAATAAAGAAATGTTAATTAAGAAACCAAGAAAGCTTGAATCTTGCATCCTTGGCTCATTTGTTTGTTATTAATAAATTATTTATTGCTTACCCAAATCTTCGATTGCTGCCAACTTCCTTAATTGATTGCGATGCCCTTTAACCTGAAACCAAAAATAAAAATACAAATCACTGAAACATCAATCAATTTGAAGGTTTGTCATTAGAAGAAGAAATGGGAACTCCATATTGAATTAATAATCTAGACTTAATATAGCACAAAGTAGGCCATAAATATTTTGACCATGCAAATAAATTTAGCAAACACCTTCTGAATCAGCTTAAGCAAAATACTCGACGTAGATGCACTTGAGACTTATTTTTAGATTCTGGATGTCAATTAAAATGGAAATGGAAATGTGCTATTTTCGGACGCGTCTGTTTCAAAACGCTTGCGTGTAAAAGAATAATGGAATTTGCGAATGTCTAGTTAAATTTAGTATGTATTGGGCACGATAAAGACGATTAATATTTGTTCCAATAAATACACATTGAAAAAAATAAATTATCTAAAAAAAGGCATTTTTAGTGACATGACCTGATAATGCGTTAATGATGACAAGCCCTCAGCACTCAAAGTCAAGTGGAAAAACATTTGTGCCAGTGACAGATTCTCAAATATTTTATCAACTGTGACATTGTACTCTATCCGTAATGTGTAAAAAATGACCACCTTGAATATGGGCTAATTTAACGATGTCGAGTTAAATTTCTGAATGTTAAAATTAAGAAATTAGTATTAATTATTATTTTTACTTCAAATCAAGGAGGTGGGGGTAACAAATTTTGTTACGATTTGTTACCGTAAGGGGGGAGGGAATACTTTACCCATTGTACGCAATTTTTGCAAATTTGCAAAAACTTTCTCCTGAAGAGTATCTTTTTATTTATAAATTTTATTCTTTGGTTAAAAATGTAACAATTATCTTAAAAAGAAATCATTTTGGTAGCAAATTCAACTGTGTTCTTAAAAATTCGTCTTCTTGGGTTCAAAATTCAACTATTTTAACATCAAATTAACCTTCTGTTTAAAATTAATATTTTGTTGCTGATAATTTTATTGTTGTAATTTTTTTTGGATGAAAACGCTTTTTAGAAAATTTGTCTTTTGAATTTGAAAATTCACTTGTTTTAGTAGAAGTTTAATTTTCCTTAAACAAAAATGTAACTTTTTAATTGAAAATTAAACTATTTTGTTAAAAATTCATACTTTTTGGATGAAAATCATACTGTTTTCTTGGAAATTTAAAAATTTTCCAAAAAATTTAATTTTAGTTTAGAATTTATATTTTGGTGCTGGAAAAAGAACTGAAATCTTTTCTGGATGAAAGTTCAACTATTTAAAATAAAATTTTGTCGTTTTTTTTATTAAAATATATCTGTTTTAGAACAAATTTAATCTTTCTTGTATAAAAATGCAACTATTTGAACAAAAATTTTTTAATAAAAATTCATTTGTTTTAAGACAAATTTCATTTTTTTTATATAAAAATGCAACCATTTGGAAGAAAATTCAACAATTTAAAAAAAAAATCATTTTTTAAGATTTATATTTTTAGCAAAAAATTAATATTTTTGGTTAAAACTTTAACTCTTTTATGGAAAATTAATCTTTTTTAATTCAACATTCAACTACTTGAGTCGAAGTTAAACTACAATATTTATTTTTTGATTGGAAGCTTATATCTTTTGGTTCAAAAATTTAACTGTTTAGTGGAAAATACTGTTTTTTTTTGTTTAAAATTAATCTTTAACTAAAAATTTAACTTTTTCATTGTCTTATTTCTTTATTGAATGACAAATCTTTTTTTAAATTTGTCTTCTGTCTTTAAAATTCTTTTTTTTTATCAATTTCATTTTTTTTATTGAAATATAAACGATGACAAGCAAAAAGTTGAATTTTCAACCAAAAAGGATGAATTTTTAATAAAGTTCAAGAATTGTCAAATAAAAAGTTGAATTTTTGAGAAAGAAATTTTTTTATTTTCAAGAAAAGATTTTAACTCTAAAACCTCGTTGTTAATTTTTTAATCAAAAAGATCTATTTTTAAACAAAACAAAAATATTAATTTAGTACAAAAAAATGAGAATATTCAATAAAGTTGAAGAATTCTCAAATAAAAAGTTAAATTTTTATGAAAGAAAGAAAATTTTAATTTTCGAGAAAGTTGTTCAACTTTAAAACCTCTTTGTTAAATTTTTAAACAAGAAGATACAGTCTTAAACAAAAAGATTAATTTTCTACCGAAAAAAGCGAATTTCTAACAAAATTCAAGAATTCGGAACCAAAATGTTGAATTTTAAACTAAAAAAGAAGAATTTTGAAACAAAAAAGTTGAATTCCCAACTAAAAAAGATGAATTTTTAAACAAGAAGATTAATTTACTATCAAAAATACGAATTTTGAAAAAAAATTCAAGAATTCTCAAACAAAAATTGTAATTTTCAAGTAAAAACATTCATCTTCTGAAAATGTACTAAAAACATTACTAAGGGGGGGGGGGGGTTAATGCTTAAAACAGTGTTTTGTTAAAACCTAATTTTTTTAAATTGAAATGTCTACTATTATATTTTTTGTTCAAAAACTTTTCTGTTGTTAAGAATTCTAATATTTTCTTGAAGATTTCCCTATTTTGTTAACAAATTATTTTTTTAGTATACTTAACTTTTTTTGACTAAGAAGCTTAATTAAGACTCATTTAATGATTCTAGTAAAAAAATAACGTATTTAAATTTCATGCTGATTCATCTACAAATGGTTTTCCTTCGATAATTCGTTCCGTTAACCTACTTGATTGAAAATTGACCTGTTTTCTTCAAAATTCATTTTATTGATTGAATATTTAACTATTTTGTTGAAAATTCGATTTTTAGTTGAATATTCGTGTTTGGTTGAAAATTCGTTCTTTAGTTGAAAATTAATTTTTTTAGTTGAAATTTTATACTTGGTTGAACTACTTTATTAAATATTCATTTTAATGGTTGGACAATTGATCTATTTTGATGTAATAACCGAGGTAAAAACGTTCCTTTTTTCAATTTTTCCTGTAATCTTGATTGAAAATTAAATTGCTTGGTTAAAAATTGAACTATTTTGTTAAAAATTAATTTATTTTTGTTGAAAATCAATTCTTTCAATTTAATATTTATCTATTCTATTATTGATTAAGATTTTTTGTTTTTAGATTAACATTCGACTATTTGGCTTAAGAATGCAACTGTTTTTTTTTTAATTCCTCTTTTTGGGTTGTTATTTCTATTATTTGAGTAGAAAATTTAATTATTTGGTTCAAAATTAAGTTTTTGGTCATGTCCTAACTTATTGGATGAAAAGTTCATTACTTTTAGAGAATTCGCCTTTTTTATTGGAAAATAAAAAAGTTTATTTGAAAATTGATGTTTTTTGTTGTAAATTCGCCTTTTGCAATAAAAAAATTTTTGGTTAAAAGTTAAACTACTTGGTTGAAAATTTAATATATTTTCTAAAAATTGATTTCAATAATTGAAGATCCATGTCATTGGTTTAAATTAAACTATTTTGAATTATTTTAGTAAAAAAATCAACTTTTTGGTTGAAAATACATATTTTTGAGCTTAAGATTTAACTCTTTTCTAGAGAATTTGCCTTTTTTTAATTAAAAAATTTGGTGTAAAATTTATGTATTTTCTTTCGAGATCGTCCTCAATTTTTTTTTTGCAAAAATATAATAAATTTAACTGTTTTGTTATTTCAATACAAATCTTTCTTTGACGAAATATGAATATTTTTTCATGAATTGGACTATTTTGTTGAAATTAAATTGTATTTGGTTAACGGTTGATGTTTTTTATTACAAAATTCGACCATTTGGTTGAAATTTCAACTATACATTGCATCAAAGAAACGAATTTTAAATCAAAAAGATGAATTTTTAACTAAATAAAATACATTAAAAAAAATAATTTAAATTGTCAATCAAGAATATATTTTCAATTAAAAAGATTTTCAACAATTTATTTAGATTTTTACTCAAAAAACAAAATTTTGAACCATTAGTATTAATTTTATAAAAAAAAAGAAGAATTTTCAACTAAAAAAGATAATTTTTCAACGGAAAGTGGAATAGTTAAATTTTTAGTTAAACAATAATAATTTTCAACGAATTAAAAATGAATTTTTAACAAAATTGTTAAAATTTCAACTAAAGAAATCAATTGTCAACCAAAAAGATTAATTTTTCATCAAGAAGATTAATATTATAAATAAAAACGCTGAATTAAAAAAAATGTATGAATTTTTAACCAAATATTTTAATTCGTGACCAAAAGATGAATTTTGAACCTTAAAGCTTAATTATTTAAGAATTTTCAACAAAATGAATGAATTTTCAATTGAATAAATACATTTTCAAACAAAAATGGAATAGTCATATTTTCAGTTAATAAAACGAATTTTCAACCCAATAGTTTAATTTTCAACCAAAATATGAATTTTCAAACATAAAAATTAATTATTTACAAAAAACACGAATTTTAGAAACAATTAATGAATTTTCAATTGAACAAAAAACAAATATTTAACCAAAAATTGATAGTTATATTTTCAGTTTAAAAAACAATGAATTTTCGTACAAACTAGTTAAGTTTTTTCAGAAAAAGCAAAGTTTGTTTCAATTAAAATGATGAATCGTCAACAAAAAAAATGAATTTAAAAAAAATTAGTTTCACTTTTTACTAAGTAGTTGAATGTTTAACGAAAAATGTAATTGTTGATATTTTAACCATAAAAGATTGATTTTGAAACGATAAACAGTTGATTAAAAAAAAGATGAAATTTCAACCAAGAAAGATTTTGCAGTCAATAAAGAAAAAGAAATTTCATCCAGAATTTTGAATTTTCATACCTAAAAGAGAAATTTTCTACAAAAAATTGAGTTTTCAAGCAAAGATATTTACTTTCTTCTTTTTGTAACAAAATTATTGAATTTTCAACATTTTGAAAAAAATAATAAAATTGAATGTTTATTCCCTAAGTTTAAAAGTCAAACTTTTTATTTAAATAATTTAGTAGTCCTTCCTTTTTAAATATTAGTAAAACTTCACACGTGTCAAGTTTTGAGATTGAATTTAAAAAAATACAAAGATACTGCGCCTTCAGAAATTGTGAAAAAAATGTAGTTGCGCGCAATAAAAATCTCGAATTTTTGTCTTTATACATGAAAAAATCAGGCAAGAGCACAAAAAATTAGAAAATTAGGACAGTGAAGTCAAAAGAAAAGGGTTTAAGTAGTGCGACTGAAATTTTTTGAGCAATAAAAAATTAAGCAAAAAAATATAAACCAACTGAAAATGTGCACAAAGCATTGATTGTAACTTGTGGATGTCTCAAAGTAGGCAATTCGCCATTGTCAGTATCGAAAATTAATTGAAAAAATAGAGTCTAACAAATCCAATTAAATTGTATTTTTGTCCTAACAACTTAATAGTGACTATTTTTTTCGTCTAAAATTAGAATAGCTATTGGAACACGGATAAATTTACTTTGTTGTGACGAATTTCTTATTGAAAGAATTTTAGAATTTCTTATTTCTTTTTCTTATTGAAAAAAACTCCTTACTAGAGGAATGTAAATGATAACGGAACCTGATTCTTAATGGCGACAATCTTGTCGTGTACTATGTCAAACAAATATTTGCAGATACGTCTCGACTTCACCAACATGCGAATGTGATAGGATGGAGTTTCTAACGGCGGTGTACTTTTGCATTGTACAATTACAAAATACTATAATTCATCGCATCAAATCTTCGTGTGAACCAAAGAATAGATAAGGTGTCTGCAGGTCAATAAAATTATTATACAATCCTGGACAAAACATTGTCTAACAATTTCAGGTTTTTTCCAGGGGGATGATTACAATTTCCCACTTTCGCTTCCTATTTCACACTTCCTATTTCACACTTCCCACTCCACATTTTTCAAATACCACATCCGATTTTCCACTTACAATTTCCCACTTCACATTTTCCAATTTCCACTTCCAATTACTATTTCCCACTTTCCACTTCACTCTTCGCACTTTCCACTTTCTAATTCTCATTTTCTTCTTACCGTTTCCCCCTTCACACTTTCACCTTCGCACTTAACCTTTTCCACTTCATACCTTCCACTTCACACTTTTCAGTTTCTATATCCCACTTCACACTTTATAATTGTCACTTCCCACCTTAAACTTTACACTTTTCACCTTCAACTTCAACCTTCCACTTTAACTTTTTTCTAGAGAATTCGCCCTTTTGTTTAGAAATTCAACAATTTGGTTCAGAATTTATACTTCTCACTTCCCACTTTCTACTTTACACTTTACATCTTTCACTTCCTACTTCTTACTTTCCACTTCCCATCTAATATTTCCCACTTCACACTTTTTACTTTACATTCTACGGACTTGTTGAAAATTCATCTTTTTGTGTTAAAATTTTTATTAATTTTGTAGAAAAATCAACTATTTGGTTGAAAAGACATATTATTTAGTTAAAAATTTAACTTTTTACTAGAGAATTCGCCTTTTTGTTTCAAAATTCAACCATTTAGTTGAGAATTCCTAATTTGTACTTCTCACTTTCCACTTTAAACTTTCCAATTTATATTTCCCAGTTCACACTTTTTACTTCACACTTTACGCCTAGAATTTCCATTTCCCACTTCCTACTTTCCATTTACCACTTTCCAATAATCATTTCCCACTTTTCACTTCCTATTTCATGCTTTCCACTTCACACTTCCCACTGACCATTTCCCACATTCAACTTACCATTTCCCACTTTCCACTTGATACTTCCGTCTTCACACTTCACACTTTCTACTCCCTATTTTCCATTTGATTCTTCACAATTTATACTTTCTAGTTATCATTCCCCACTTTACACTTACTATTGCATACTTTCCACTTCATACTTTACATTTGCCACTTTCAACTTTCCACTTCATACTTTACACTTCATGCTTCCGTCTTCACATTTTCCACTTCATACATCCCACTATCCATTCCCCACTTTCTAATTTCCACTTACCACTTTCCAATAATCTTTTTCCACTTTCCACTACCTATTTCATACTTTCCATTTCACACTTTCCACTGACCATTTCCAACTTTCAACATACCATTTCTCACTTTCCACTTGAAACTTCAAACTTTACACTTTCTACATATCATTCTATGCATACTTTCCACTTCATACTTTACACTTGCCACTTTCCATTTACCACTTCCCACACCATGCTTCCGTCTTCACATTTTCCACTTTCCATTTTCTACTTCATACTTCCCACTTTCCATTTCCCACTTCCTACTTTCCATTTACCACTTTCCAATAATCATACCCCCTTTCCACTTCCCATTTCATACTTTCCACTTCACACTTTCCACCGACCATTTCCCACTTTAAACTTACCATTTCTCACTTTCCACTTGATACTTCGTACTTCACACTTTACACTTCCTACTCCCCATTTTCCGCTGTTCACTCCATGCTTTACTTTTCTCACTTAAGTTATCCCATTTGATACTTCAAACCTTACACTTTCTACTTATCATTCCCCACTTTACACTTCCTATTCCATACTTTCCACTTCATACTTTACACTTGCCACTTTCAACTTCCCATTTACCACTTACCACATCATGCTTCCGTCTTCACATTTTCCACTTCATACTTCCCAATTTCCATTTCCCACTTCCTACTTTCCATTTACCACTTTCCAATCATCATTCCCTACTTTCCATTTCCTATTTCATACTTTCTACTTCACACTTTCCACTGTACATTTCCCACTTTCAACTTACCAATCCTCACTTTACACTTCCTACTCCCCATTTTCCACTGCCCACTCCATGCTTTACTTATCTCACTTAACTTATCCCATTTGATACGGCAAACTTTACACTTTCTACTTTCTACCACTTTACACTTCCTAATGCATACTTTCCACTTCATACTTTACACTTGCCACTTTCCATTTACCACTTCCAACATCATGCTTCCGTCTTCACATTT
>JAWWLR010000149.1:1199425-1211123 GCA_035041075.1 Acraspis erinacei | reverse complement strand
AAAGATAGTCATTGCAGTCGAATCACCAGATTCGTATCTCTCCGGCTCTGTGTTTCTCTCTCTCTCTCTCTCGCGCGCGTGCACATATACACATAAATATAAACTCTCCCCCTCTTGTTCTCAGTTGATCTCTATCTTACTCCCTCTTACATTATTTCCTCCTCATCTTTTTGCCCTCTCCCGATTCAACTCTCGTTTCCCGCGGGACACCCACGCTTCGATCTTGAGTCGCAAGGTGAGTCGTATACTGCACGCTTTTATGAAACCCTTACGATAAATTTCTATGGGTCAGCAGAGGTCCTCACCGCGGGAACTCGGTACCTCCATTTCAGAACTATGCCCTAGAATAATCATTTTAAAAAGATTTAATAAAAATTCTTTCTATTCGTAAACAAGTTAGCTATTTTGCCTAGGTATGAAAGGTGCCATTTGCGACCCTATTTTGAATGACAAGATTAATCAGTAGCTTGGGAGGACAAAATAGTTTTAATTTTCAGGAATATACCGTTGGTTTACCAGAAGAATCACTATTAACCCAAAGAACTATGTTAAAAATTGTATTAATCCTAAAATGGATTATGTTCCATATTACCCGGTATGAATATAATTGTTCCGAAACTCGAAAACTATCATCACAGTTTCTGCAAATATTTCTTTTCTTTGGGAAACATGAAGGATTTGGACTACCTCTATTATTAAAAATATTCACAAATGGTCTAAACAATCTAGATTCGGACAAAAAATACTCTACACAGTGGAAGCAACTTTAAGAACTTAGATAACATTAATATTTTTCCTGAGGATCCATTTGAAAAAATTACAAATCTTGCAAAAGATGCTCCTATAATGGGAAAGTTCAATAATAACTTAATAATTTTGAAAATCACTTTCATTTTTCATTCTTCGCACTCTTTCCCTATTTCTCCCTCCTTTTTCTTTTTTTTTAAGATTTATTTTTTTTCTGTTTTGAAATAAATTTACCTTCTTCTCATTCTTTTACTGAAATGCCAAATGAATTAATAGAACCTAATAAGAAAATTCAACTGTTTCTGTTTAAAATTTAATTTTTTGGTCGAAAAGTCTGGTATTACATTTTTGTTTCAGAATTCATCTCTTTTGTCGAAAGTTCTATTATTTGGTTGAAAATTTGTTTCCTTGTTTTGATTTAAAATTATTTTTTTAATTGAAAATTTAACTATTTGGTTAAAAAGTCTAGTATTATATTTTTGTTTCAGAATTCATCTTTTTTGGATAAAAGTTTTATTTTTTTGTTGAAAAGTTGTTTCAGTGTTGCAGTTTTAATGATAATTCGTCCTTTTTTAATTTTTAATTCTTTTGTTGCAAATTCATTTTTCGGTTTAAAAGTCGCCTATTTTGTTTAAAAATTCGGTTTTTCTTTATAGTTGAAAATTCATCCCTTTTTATTAAAAATGCAACTATTTGGATGGAAATTATTCATCTGGGGTTGAGAATTCAGTTACTTTGTTAAATGTTAATCTTTTTTGTTAAATAACTGATTTTTTATTTTGAATGTTTATAATTTTAGTTGAAAATTTGTCTCTTTGGTTGAAAATTTACATATTTTGTTGAAAATTCGGTTTTTCATTGACAATTTTTTCAACTAAAAATTTAATTAGTCCACTTATAGTTGAAATTTTATATTTTTAATTTAAAATAACAACTATTACATAGTTTGTTCAGAATTCGTCTCTTAAGTTGAAAATTGAAATATTTTTCTAAAAAAAAGTTTTTTTTTAGAATTGATTTTCTTTACTGAAAATGTTTTCATTTAAAATTAAAATTTTTATTTGTTGAAATATTCACTATCACATGTTTTATTCAAAACTGAACTACTGCTACTTTTTAAGAAGTTAATTTTTTATTGAAGATTCATTATTTGAGTTGAAGCATCCCCTGTTGGTTAAAAATTAGCAATTTTTTATTTAAAATTCATATTTTAGGTGGAAAATTAAACAGTTTTGGTAGAAAATTAAGATTCTTGTTTAAAAATTAAACTATTTAATTTAAAATTTAACTTTTCGATTGAAAATTCGTTTTTTTTTGTTGCTCAAAATTATTTTTTTTATTTAAAAATTCATCTTTGGTTGAGGATTCAAATATTTTATATTTTTATTAAAAATAAAATTAAATTAAAATTAAAAATTAAAAATTAAATTAATTAAAATTAAATTAAAAATAAAAAATTAAATTTAAAAAAATGCATTTTTCTTTATTTTTTAGCTTAAAAACTGAACTATTTTTTTTTTAAATTCAACTATTTTATTGAAAATTTTAAAATTTGTCTTGAAAATTTAATTATATTGTTAAAGTCATATTTGTGATCAGAAATTATTTTTTTTGATGACAATCGTCCTATTGGGTTGAAAATTAATCTTTTATGTTTATCATTGTTCGTTTAAAATGTTGACCTTTTGGTTGCATTATGTTATTAAAAATCCAACTAGGGTGTTAAAGTCAATATTTTCCTCAAAAATTCAACTTTTTTGTAGAAAATTCAACTTTTTTGTTGATAAATCTGTTTTAAGATTTAAATCAGCAGGTCCCAGGCGAAGAGCTTTACAAAGTCATCAACTATTTAGTTGCAAATTCAAAATTTTGATTGAAACTATAATCATATTCTTGAAAATTAAACTCTTTTGTTAAAATAATCTTTTCTTGGTCGAAATCTTCATCATTTTGAAGAAAAATCGTCCTTTTGGATTAAAAGTGTGTCGTTTATGATAGAAAAGTCTTCTTTCTTGTTTAAAAAGTTATCTCTCTTCTAAAAAATGCGTCTTTTTGTGACCCCCTCCTATGTCACACTTTGTTGTCGTTTGTTCAGACTCCCCCCCCCCACCCAATCTGAGAGTACCACGTAATATGTGAACGTTCTCTTAATAATATTGGAAAAATAGTTGTATGTAGCTGGTTGTATAAATATTAATCCCACGAGATTGCTCGATGATCGTAAAATGATGGAGTTTAATGGTGCACGTCTTACGTTTTACGTTTTACGTAGGCACGAATAAGCCATTTGTAGCCATTGAACAAATGCATTGTGAGGGTTAAATGCGATCGCGGACGCACGTTTATCGCGAGGTTGGGTCGTTGAATGTAGATAGGGTTAGATACCTCTGTGAGAACGCTTCTCGCGATTCATTTTGCAACTAATCTCTGTATCTAACGCACACAACCACATCAACTAAATATAGACTGTCGAACTGGAATAGCAAAAGTAGTCTCGTAATCGTATCACTCGAACGATGAAGTATCATAAACCAAACTCAAATCCCTTGGATATTGCCAGAAAGATAAATGTGGAAAAATATTCCTTTGGATGATTTGTAGGTTCTAGGTCTTAGGTTCTAGGTTCCAGGTTCAATACTTTCTAGGGGATTAGGAACCGCCAATAAACAAAATGGCAAATTTGTAGCTACTTTCAACAAGAAAGTTCATTTTCAATCAAGAAAGTTGACTATTCTGACATAGAAGATGAATTTTGTATTCAAAACAATGAATTTTCAACAAAACTGTTCGTGTTTGGATTAAAAAAATTTCACAAAAGATAGAAGATCGTAGACCAAACTCAAGTTCTAGGTTCTAGGTTCTAGGATCCAGTTTCCAGGTTCTAGGTTCCAGGTTTTAGCTAGGTTTAAAGGTTCTTGGTTCCAGGTTCAATAATTTCTAGGGTATTAGGAATCGTCCATAAAAAATGGCAAATTTGTAGCTACTTTCAGCAAGAAAGTTCATTTTGAATCAGGAAAGTTGACTTTTCTGACATAGAAGATGAATCTTGAATTGAAAACAATGAATCTTCAACAAAACTGTTCGTCTTTGGATTAAAAAATTCTCACGAAAGATAGAAGATTATAGACCAGACCTAAGTTGTAGGTTCAAGTTTCTAGGATCCAGTTTCCAGGTTCTAGGTTCCAGGTTTTAGGTTCCAGGTTTAAAGGATCTAGGTTCTAGTTTCCAGGTTCCAGATTCAATACTTTCTAGGGAATTAAGGACCATCCATAAACTACTTTGCCAACTTTTAGCTTATACTTCTACCAAGAAAGTTGACTTTTATACGATAGAAGATGAATCTTTAATTCAAAACCATGAATTTTCAACAAAACCGTTCGTCTTTGGATTAAAAAAATCTCACAAAAGATAGAAGATCGTAGACCAAACTCAAGTTTTAGGTTCAAGGTTCTAGGATCCAGTTTCGAGGTTCTAGGTTCCAGGTTTTAGGTTCCAGGTTTAAAGGTTCTTGGTTCCAGGTTCAATAATTTCTAGGGTATTAGGAACCGCCCATAAAAAATGGCAAATTTGTAACTACTTTCAATAAGAAAGTTCATTTTCAATGAAGAAAGTTGACTTTTCTGACATAGAAGATGAATCTTGAATTGAAAATAAATTTTCAACAAAACCGTTCGTCTTTGGATTAAAATAATCTCGCAAAAGACAGAAGATCGTAGACCAAACTCAAGTTCTAGGTTCAAGGTTCTAGGATTCAGTTTCCGGGTTCTAGGTTCCAGGTTTTAGTTTCCAGATTTAAAGGTTCTAGGTTCTATTTTCCAGGTTCCAGATTCAATACTTTCTAGGGCAGTAAGGACCATCCATAAACTACATTGCCAACTTTTAGCTGATACTTTTACCTAGAAAGTTGACTTTTCTACGATAGAAGATGAATCTTTAATTCAAAACAATTAATTTTTTTTAAATCGTTCACTTTTGGATAATAAAAGATGTCTTGAACGATAGAGTATCGTATACCAAACAAAAGTCTCTTTTAAATGGCCAGAAAGATAAATGTGAAAAGATATTTCTTTGGATGATTTTTAGTTTCTAGATCTTAAGTTCTAGGCTCTAGGTTCCAGATTCTAGATTCCAGCTTCTAGGTTAAAGGTTCAATACTATCTAGGGGATAAGGGACCCTTCATAAACGACGCTAACAATTTTTATTTATCAAGATAAGTTTTTATTTAAACACCCAGAAGTTTAAATTTAAACCAATAAAGTTGACTTTTCTACCACAAAAGATGAATTTTGCATTCAAAAGAATGAATTTTCGACCAAACAGTTGACTTTTCTACGATAGAAGATGAATCTTTAATTAAAAACAAGGAATTTTTTTAACAAAACAGTTCACTTTTGTATAATAAAAGATGAATCGAACGATAGAGTACCGTAGACCAAATTCAAGCCTCTTGGATATTGTCAGAAAGATAAATGTGGAAAAATATTCATTTGGATGATTTGTAGGTTCTAGGTCTTAGGTTTTAGGTTCCAGCTTCAATACTTTCTAGGGGATTAGGAACCGCCCATAAACAAAATGGCAAATTTGTAGCTACTTTCAACAAGAAAGTTCATTTTCAATCAAGAAAGTTGACTTTTCTAACATAGAAGAGGAATTTTGAATTCAAATAAATGAATTTTCAACAAACGCGTTCATTATTGAATAAAAAAATCACACAAACGATACAATATCGTAGACCAAGCTCAAGTCTATTGGATATTGCTGGAAAGATAAATGTGAAAAGATATTCCTTTGAATGATTTTTACGTTCTAGGTCTTAAGTTCAAGGTTCTAGGTTCCAGGTTCTAGGTTCTAGGATCCAGGTTGTAGGTTCGAGGATCCAGGTTCTAGGTTCGAGATTTTTGGTTCCAGTCTCAATACTCTCTAGGGGATAAGGGAATTTTTATTTACCAAGACAATTTTTTATTTTAGCATCACGAAATTTAAAGTTTAACCAAGAAGGTTGACTTTTCTACTACAGAAGATGAATTTTTAATTCAAAACAATGAATTTTTAACAAAATCGTTCACCTTCGGATAAAAAAAGATGATTCGAATGATAGAGTATCATAGACCAAACTCAAGTCTGTTCAAAATTGCTAGAAAGATAAATTTGGAAAGATATTCCTTTGGATGATTTGTAGATTCTACGTCTTAGGTTCTATGTTCCAGGTTCCAGGTTCAAGAATCTAGGTTCCAAGATCCAGGTTATAGGTTCAAGGTTATAGGTTCAAGGTTATAGGTTCCAGGTTCAATAATTTCTAGGGAATTCAAAGCAATGAATTTTTAACAAAACCGTTCACTTTTGGATAAAAAAAAGAGAACTCGATCCATAGAATATCATAGGCCTAACTCAAGTCTAGGTTCTAGGTTCCAGGTTCTAGGTTTCAGGTTCTAGGTTCCAGGTTTTAGGTCCCAGGTTCAATACTTTCTAGGGGATAAGGGACCGTCCATAAACTACGTTACCAATTTATAGCTGTCAAGATAATTTTTATTTTAGCATCAAGAAAATTAATTTTCAACCAAAAAATTTGAGTTTTCTACCATGGAAGATGAATTTTGAATTCAATACGATAATTTTTCAACAAAACAGTTCATTTTTTGATAAAACAAAAGAGTTTAATTAAGTATTCGAAATTTCTACAACAAAATTCAAGTTTTAGCAAAAGTGGCATTTTTAACCAAACAGAAAAAGAAATATGAAAATTTAAACAAAAGCAGTTGAATTTTCAAATGAAGAGTTTATTTTTTTAACAAGAAATACAAATTTGTTCGAAGACAGGTGAATTTCCAACAAAAAAGTTAATTTTCAACCAAATAAAAATGAATTTTCTACCATAAAAGGTCAATTTTCATTCTAAAAGGACGAATTTTCAAGAACACTTTTGAAATTTCGACCCAAAAAGACTACTTAAACAGAATAATTTAATTTTCAACAAAATAAATCAACATTAATGAACTTAGGTGATTTTTCAATCAAAAAGAATAACGTTCTAATAAAACTGTTGAATTTTCCAGAAATTAATGAAATTTTTATCTAAATAATCCAATTTTTAACTAACAAAGATGAGTTCAAAACAAAAAAGTTATTTTCGAACCAAATAGATTAATTTAGACCCAAAAATTTAACTTTCAAATGAAAAGGTCGAATTTTTTAGGAAGGAAATTGAATTATTAATGAAAAACTGTATTTTAAATAAAAAAGATTACTTTTCTACCCTAAAGTCGATTCTTTAACCAAAGAGCTCCATTTTCAACCTACAAAGATGAATTTTCAACAGAAAAATTTATTTACAACCAAACATTTATTTAATAAATTAAAAATCAAGATAGCAAATAGTTGAATTTGATGAAAAAAAATTTAACTTAAAATAGACATAGTTTAATTTAATCAACAAAAAAAAAAATTTTCAACGAAACCTTTTTAACAAAAAAGGATGATTAAAAAAATTAAATTAGTTTTCTGTCAAGAAAGACGAACTTCAAACGAAATATATGAGATTTTCTCAAAATAGTTAAATTTTGAATAAGAAAAGATCAATTTTCAACTTAAAATATCAATTTTGAATCAAAAGAAGAGCAGTTTAATTTTTAGTTTAAAAAATAATTCTCGATCAAAAAGAAACAAAAATTTTAATTTTTTAAATTTTAAATTTTAAATTTTTTAAATATTTAACCAAATAGTTCAATTTACAAATAAAAAGTTTATTTTTCAACCATGAAGATGAATTTTTAACGGAATAGTTGAATTTATAACTAAAAATATAAGTCTACAGCCAAAACTAAAATACTTTAATTTTCAGTCTAAAAAATATTTTTTTTTAATGAAGTAATTTAATTTTCACCGAAAGAGATGAAACATCTAACCATAAAAAAACATTTAACAGATTATTTCAACTTTTAACCAAGTATTTCAGTTTTTCACCAAAAAATATACTAAAAAAACAACGAAATAAGATAAATTTGAACAAATTAGTAGATTTCTTAACTAAAAATATAAATTGTCAAGCAAAAATTTAACAGTTAAATTTCCAGTTAAAAAATTAATTTTCAACAGACTTTTTCAACGAAGTAGTTTAATTTTTACGAAAAAGATTGATTTTTAACTAAACAAATTAATTCACTACAAAAAAGAGGGATTTTCAACAAAATGGATAAATTTTCAACCAAATAGTTGCATTTCTATCTAAAAAGACAAATTTTAACCAAATAGTTGTACTTCTGACTAAAAAGATCAGTTGTTAACAAAAAATGAAACAGTTAAATTTTCAGTCAAAAAAATTAAGTATCAACCTAAAATGAAATGAATTATCCGAAAATAGTTTCATTTTTAACCAAAGAGGCGAACATTAAACCAAAAAATTAAATTTTATTAAAGAAAGTTTAAAAAAAAAAATACATTTTCGACCACATAGTAGAATTTGGAACTATTAAAGATAATTAACTTTCACCGAAAAATAGTTATATTTTCTGATTGGTTTCTACCATTGAAGAGGTAATTTGGGACATGTGAGGGAAAATCGGACATTCTGAAACTGAAAGTTTGAATTATTTAATGGGTTTTAACCAGAACCTAGAACCAGCTAAGGCTTCGTTAAGGCTTTAGCTGGTTCCAGATTTTTGTTAAAACTCCCTTGAGGGATTTAACATATAAATTTACGAATGACCCAGTTTACCCCACATATCCGAAATTACCCCGTTTGACGGTACCTTTGCCGGATCTTTCGCAAAATTCGCTAACTTTGTTCAGATTGATCATCAGGAAACGTACTAGGTTCGTAACATTACTTTCAATGACACCGTCTACCCCCTCAAATTGATGACGCAGTTTATTGTGGGCCCCTGAGGTTATTAATTTCTTTGAGGAAGGTTTAAAGATACCAACTTTAGATCAAGTTGGGTTGTTCGGATCCTCAATAAGGATCAATCACCGGCTCGAAGGACAAATCGCTTCTCCCTTTAGCCTTGTGTCCAGAATAAGTATAAGACCACTCACGACGCTACCTTATGTCCAATGTACATTGCTATGGTTCCTTATTGTAGCCGTTACAGATAGCGTTGTCCATAACTCGCTCGCGATTTCTATCTCCATGTGGTTGTGGTCGCACCCGTAAGCGTAACTCAGAATGTCCCCGATCTTGGCTCACACGATTTTTCCCACTATCCCAGACAGGAACGGATGCAGAACTTCAAAACAAAATGATGCTAAATTTTACGGATCGGATAGACAATTTCAAAAAGGGATGATGCTTAATTTTGGGGAATGGATATAGGGGCTTTAAAGTGGAATGGTGTTCAGTTTAAGGAAACGGATAGAGAACTTCAAAACGGGACGACTTTCAGTTTTACAAAATGGACACGGAATTTCAAAACGGGATGATGCTCAGTGATGTGGAATGGATATAGCACTTGAAACAGAATGATGTTCAGTCTATTGGAACGGATAGAGAATTTCAAAACAGAATGATGGCAAATTTTACGGATTGGATAGAGACTTTCAAAAAGGTATGATGCTCAATTTTGGGGAATGGACATAGGGGCTTCAAAGTGGAATGGTGTTCAGTTGAAGGAAACGGATAGAGAACTTCAAAACGGGACGACTTTCAATTTTACAAAATGGACACAGAATTTCCAAATTGGATGATGCTCAGTGAAGTGGAATGGATATAGCACTTCAAACAGAATGATGTTCAGTTTATTGGAACGGATAGAGAACATCAAAACAGCATGATGTTCAATTTTATAAAATGGATCAAGAATTTCGAAATGGCATGATGTTTAATTTTACGGAACGGATAGGGAACTTCAAAACGGGATGATGTTGAATTTTACGGAATGGTTAAAGAACTTCAAACGGGATGATGTTCAATTGCAGGGACTGGATATAGGACTTCAAAACGGGGTAATGTTCAGTTTAACGGAACGAACACAGAATTTCAAAACGGGATGATGGTCAGTTATACGGATCGAATACAAAGTTTTAAAACGGGATGCTACTCAATTTTGCAGAATGGATACAGAATTTCAAAGCGGAATAATGCTTAATTTTGCGGAATGGATACAGAATTTCAAAGCGGAATAATGCTCAATTTTGCGGAATGGATACAGAATTTAAAAACGGGATGCTGCTCAGTGATGTGGAATGGATATAGGAATTCAAATAGAATGATGTTCAGTTTATTGGAATGGAGAGAGAACTTCAAAACGGGATTTTGTTCAATTTTACGGAATGGTTATGAAACTTCAAAACAGGATGACATTCAATTTTAGAAAATGGATACAGAATTTCAAAACGGGATGATGCTCAGTGATGTGGAATGGATATAGCACTTGAAACAGAATGATGTTCAGTCTATTGGAACGGATAGAAAACTTCAAAACGGAATGATGTTCAATTTTATCAAATGGATACAAAATTTCGAAATGGGATGATGTTTAATTTTACGGAATGGATAAAGAACTTCAAAACGGGATAATGTTAAGTTTAACGAAACGAACACAGAATTTCAAATCGGTATGATGGTCAGTTATGCGGATGGAATACAAAATTTTAAAACGGGATGATACTCAATTTTGCGGAATGGATACAAAATTTCAAAGCGGGTTAATGCTCAATTTTATAGAATGGATATAGAACTCGAAAACAGAATGATGTTCAGTTTAACGGAACGAATGTAGGACTTCAACAAGGAATGATAATCATCTTAATGGAACGGATAGGGAAGTTCAAAACGGTATGATGTTCAATTTTTTTAAATGGATCAAGAATTTCGAAATGGGATAATGTTTAATTTTACGAAACGGATCAAGAACTTAAAAACGGGATGATGTTTAATTTTACGGAATGGATAGAGAACTTCAAAATGGTATGATGTTTCATTCTTTGGGATGGATGCAGAACATCGAAACAGGATGATATTCAATTCTAAGTAATGGATTCAAAACGAGATAATGTTCCGTTTAACGGAACTGACACTGAAGTTCAAAACGGAATGATGGTCAATTTGACGAAATGGATACGGAATTTCAATACGAGATGATGCTCAGTTATACGGAATGGATATAGGACTTTAAAAAGAAGTGATATTCAGTTTAACGGAGCGGATAGACATCTTCGGAATGATGTTCACTTTTATCAAATATATCAACAACTTCGAAATTATATGATGTTTAATTTTACGAAACGGATCAAGAACTTAAAAAGGGGATGATGTTCAATTTTGCGAAATCGATACAGGACTTCAAAACGGTATAATGTTCAGTTTAACGAAACGGATGGAGGACTTCAAAACGGAATGATGTTCAATTTTATGAAATGAATCAAGAACTTCGAATTGTGATAGTTTTTAATTTTTCGAAACAGATCAAGAACTTAAAAACAGGATGATGTTGAATTTTACGGAATGGATAGAAAACTTAAAAATGGAATGATGTTTAATTCTATGAGATGGATAGAGAACTTCAAAACGGGTTGATTTTCCATTTTACGGAATGGGTATACACTGAAAAAACTTGCTATTTTATTATTTGATACAACTATTCTATTAGTGGGTACAATAATTCCGTTAGTTGCAGTGACCATTCAGTTAGTACCAGCAACAAAGTTAATGGTTGTTCCAACTAATAAAATAGCAGTACCATATATTAAAAAATGAACAGTTGCCCAACTAAACATTTTTTTCAAGGTAGGGCGTCAAAACGGCATAATTAATGTTCAGTTTAACGGAACGGGTACCGAATTTCAAAAAGGGATACAGAACTTCAAAGCGCGATGATGTTCAATGATAGAATTTTAATTTTATAATTTTTTTAAATGTGATGTAACAAGAACTTAAAAACGGATGTTTAATTTCATCGACTGAATTTTGAAATCCGAAATGGGATGATGTTCAATTTTATAATTTTAATTGTATAA
>JAWWLR010000149.1:1111880-1134613 GCA_035041075.1 Acraspis erinacei | reverse complement strand
ATTTAAAAACCTATTGTCACTGAAAAATTGTATCTAAGAAAAACTTATTGTTATGGAAATTGATCAAATTTTGGAAATTTTTCCAAATTTAAATTTTTTTTTAGAAATTTTCAAAATTTAAATTTTTTTAGAATTTTTGGAAATATATCAAGTTTTCAAAAAAATTTTTAACTTTCAAAATTTTTAGAAATTTTGGAAATCTATAAAATTTTCAAAATTAATAAATTTGCAAATTTTCATATTTTTCGTATCAATAGGCAACCAAAATCACTTCCACCCTCGCTTTGCTCGAGCGGCAAGTTCAGGCTCGTCAAAATAACCTTCTTTACGTCCTTGATACATAATGTAATATTTTTCAACGCTGTATATCTCGGAAATTATGCATTCTAGAAAAAAATATCTTCAAAAAGAAAATTTTTTTGTCTTCAACAGTGGAAAAAGTATTGGTAAGAAAAAAATAATATTGGGCAAAATATAGAGTAAAAAAAATTAAATAAAAATTTTTAGAGTAAAAAACAATAAATTTTGTTGTCCTTTTTGCTCCCAAAAAAACGTCCGTAATTTTTTAAGGAACTTTTATATTTAAAAAAAAACCAAAATGAAATAGATCCGTATTTGTATTTTCGTTAAAATGTGCGCAAGATGCCACTTATTATTGAGCTGTTTTAAAGTTATGAAAATTTAAGAGAAAAAAAGAACTTTTTTCAAGGCTGAATATCTCGGAATCTATGCATCATAGAAAAAAACTGCAAACGAAAAAGTGTCCGTTTTCAACAGTAGAAAAAGTATTGGTAAGAAAAAAATAATGTTGGGCAAAATATAGAGTAAAAAAAAATTAAAATTTAGTTTTTTATAGTAAAAAACAATCCATAGATGTGTATTTGTATTTTCTTTAAAATCAGCCCAAGATGACATTTTTTTATAAAGGTGTTTCAAAGTTATGGCAATTTTTTTGAAAATAAAACACTTTTTTCAACGCTGTATATCTCGGAATCTATGCATTCTAGAAGAAAAAAACTCCAAAGAGAAAAGATGTTTGTTTTCAACTGTAGAATAAGTATTTTTGAGGCAAAAAAATGTTGGACAAAATATATATATTTAAAAAAAAATGTAAATTTAGATTTTTCCAGTAAAAAAAATTAATTTTTTTTGTATTTATGCTCCCAAAAAAACGTCTGTAATTTTCTAAGGAACTTATAGATTAAAAAAATCAAAACCAAATATATATGTGTATTTGTATTTTCTTTAAAATGAGCCCAAGATGAAATTTTTTATCGAGCCGTTTCAAAGTTATGACAATTGTTTTAAGAAGAAAAAAACCATTTCTGTAATTCTGAATATCTCAGAATCTATTAATTATAGAAAAAAAAAATTTCGAAGAGAAAAAATGTTTTTTTTTCAAATGTAGAATAAGTATTTGTGAAAACAATTTTTTGTTTTGAAAAAAGAAGGTTTTTACCATTTTTTTTTAATTAATATTTTCTAACTTTTATACATAAAAGTATTCAGCTACCAGATTTGTAAATATATTCTTAACAATAAGATTAATTTTCTACAAAAAAATATAAAATTTCAACAAATTACATGCATTTTAAGAAACTAGTTGAATCTCCAATCAAAGAAGATACATTTTCAACCAAATAGTTAAATTTTTAACTAGAAAAAAATCAACTTTGATCAGAAAATGGAATCGGTAATTTTTTAGTAAAAAAAAATAATTTTCATATTAACTGATGAATGTTCAACTAAAATGATAAATCCTCACTTGACATCGTTGAATTTCAAACAAAAAAATTATTTTGCAACTAAAACAATAAATCTTCAACTGAAATAACTGAAACAAAAAAATAACTTTTACTAAAATAGACCAAGTAAATTAATTTCTAGACTGAAAGATGAATTTTCAACTGAAAGGATAAGTATTTAATTGGAATAATTTAATTTTTTAAGACAAAGAAGAAGTTTTTAAACAATGAGATTAACTTTGAAAGCAAAAATCAGTTTCTACAAAAAAAGTTTTTTTTTCAACAAAATAAGCGAATTTTCAACGAGAAAAATAAATTTTCAATTAAAAAGACAAATTTACATCCAACTAATTTAATTTTGAACTAGAAAAGGTGAATTTTCAACTCAGCGTGGAACGGTTAAATTTTCATTTAAAAAAATAAACTTTCAGCCAAATTGACCAATTTTCTACGAAAACAGATGCATTTTCCTCAAATTAAATGAATAAAAGAAAAGTAAAATTCTTAAATAAAATAGATGATTTTTCAACTAAACAATATTATTTTTCAACCAAAAATCGAATAATTAAATTTTCTAGTAAAAAAAATGCTGAACAAAAAAAAATGAATTTTTAACTAACATTATGGAACATTCAACTATAATAGTAATTTCAGATTAAGAAAAAAATTATTTTCAACTAACAAAGTGGCAATTTATCAATACAATAGCTCATTTTTCAAACAAAGAAATGAATATTAAATTAAAACTATGAATTTTCAATGAAAAAAATTAATTTTCAACAAAGAATTTATTTTTACATCTCCGTAAATTTATTTTCTATCCTGAAAGATGAATTAATAGATTAATTATTATTAATAGATATTAATTTTTTTAAACTAGAATACTTGAATTTTCAAAGAAAAAGAGGAATTTTTAAACAAGCAGATTAACTTTCAAAGAAAAAAATTATTTTATACCAAAAAAGTTTTTTTGTTAACAAAGTACGTGAATTTTAAAAATAAATAAATGAATTTTTAATTTAAAAAATTAAATAAATTGATCACTGTAGAAAGGGCTTGCCCGTTTATATTGAATAAAAGAAAAACGACAAATTTACATCCAAATCATTAAATTTTCATCTAGAAATGGTCAAACTTCAACTCAAAGTGGAAGGGTTAAATTGACATTAAAAAAAATTTACTTTTAAACGAAAACAATGAATCTTCAACTGACATAGTTGAACTTTTTACAACAACAAAATAATTTTTATTAAAAAAGATAAATTATCAACCAAAACTTAAATTAAATTTTAAATAAAGAATTGAATGCTCAAACAAAAATATGAATTTTAAACTAAAATTATGGAATATTCAACTAGAATAGTAGTTTCATATTCAGATTAAAAAAAAATTATTTTCATCAAAATAAAAAAAAAAGTTTTCAATCAAATAGCTCATTTTTCAACCAGAGAAATGAATTTTTAATAAAAATTACGAATCTTCCAACAAAAAATTAATTTTCTACAAAATATTTTTTTTAAAAGAGTTAAAATTTAGATTAAATGAGATTTAAGATTTAAAAAAGATTTTTTACGCAATTTATTCAATTTTCAAGAAAATATCTTCTACTCACAGTAAACTTAGAAAAAACTAGTTTGGAAGAAATAAAAATATATTTTATAAACATTCGACGGTCTTTCAAAGTTTGAAAATATTTTTTATTTATTCGAAACTCCTAACATTTCTAAATTTCTTTAAATCGGACTCGAATTATTCCTAAAATTGTAAAAAATATTTCAAAATTTAAAAAAATTGCCTTCAAATCTGGAAGATTTTTTTTTTACATTTTTAGATATCTTTTGAAACATTTTGAACTTTTTTTTAATTTTCTTTAAAAATTAATTTAAAGAAAAAAGTATTTAAAGTTTTCAGACAAAACGTAAGAAATGTTTTTTATTTTCTTGAAACCTTTCAAAATTGCTAAAAATCTTTGAAATTTTGTTTCGAAATCATAAAATTAATTTTTTGGAATAAATATCATTTTATGTTTTTTCAGAAATCTAAAGAAAGTTTTTTAATATTTTGAAACCTTTCAAAATCCTTCAGAAGCTTCAAAATTTAATTCCAGAACCTTCTATAATCTACGGTTTCTTTTAAAAAAATGTTATTCCTTTTCAAATTATAAATTAAGTTTCAAATTTTTTCCACAAATTTCCCTTAAATCTTTTTAATTTTTTTTTGAAAAATGTAGACAATTTTTTTTAAATGTTAAAAAAATTAAACAGTCTTTTAAAAGTAATTTTTAAAGATAAAAAATAATTTAAAATTTGATCAGAAATCTTTCCAAATTAGTTTATTCTATCGCAATCTTTAAAAATTCTCAAAACACTTTTAAATTTGTTGTTTGAAATCAACATGTTTTTAAATTGTGCAATATTAAAAAATTGTAATCTCTATTTTGCAAATTTAGAAAAATTTTTCAAAATTTAGAAAAAAAGACTTGTAGCTTCTTTTTTTTTTGAATTCTTAAAAAATCTAGATTTTGTTTAAAAAAATTTAATCTTAAGTATTCTCTTAAAATTATTTATGAATTAAACTTAAATTTACTTTCAATTTTTGGAAATCCTTTTAAATTATTATTTTTTAAATTTATTTGCAACTTATAAATATCTTTCAAACTTACTGGAATATATATTCTAAAATTTTTAAAACTTCTACATTTTCTTACAAATTTTAAAATATCAGTTGAAATGTTATAAAACCTTTTCCAATTCGCTCTTCAAATTAATTCTTTCAAA
Source organism: Acraspis erinacei (assembly GCA_035041075.1). Classification (NCBI taxonomy): domain Eukaryota; kingdom Metazoa; phylum Arthropoda; class Insecta; order Hymenoptera; family Cynipidae; genus Acraspis; species Acraspis erinacei. The sequence continues at coordinate 1,130,091 of JAWWLR010000149.1, read as the reverse complement.
TAAATTTTTTTTTTTAATATTTAAACTTTGAGCGTTACAATTTTAACTGTTGTATATGAAAAATGTTCACTTTTTAAGTGAAATTGTTGAATATTTATGCATAAATAACAATTGAACACTTATTATTTTAAGAAAAAATGTGAGTAATTTTAAGAGATATTTATGAGTTTTGAAAAGCCTTTAAAAACCTTTTTTTATTCTTTTAAAATAATTTTTCAAAATGATAAGTAATTTTCAATTTTTCTAGGAATCTTAAAAAAATGTTTTTATTCTGTTGAAGCCTTTCATAGTTCTTGAAAACCCTCCAAATTTTTCATTTTAAATCTGCAAAAATCTACATTTTGTTTTCCATTTGACTATCATTTGAAGTTTTAAATTAATTTGGAATTTTTTCAAAACTTCTAAATATCTCTTAAAATTACCCAAATTTCTTTTACAAATAATAAATATTTAACCATTCTTTATAGCTTAAAATTGTATTAAAATATTATAATTTTGAATAATCTGTGCTTTTATTTGCAGCTCAATTTTTTATTAAATTTTTTTAGTTTTAGTGTTCGATTTTTAAAATTTTATTGATCGTGAAAAATGTTTTCACATCGGCAAAATACCTGGAATTTATTTGATCGATTAAAACGGCCACCCTGATGTATGTTTAAAATGTAGCAAGAGAATTTAAAATAGATAATTAAATGCATGATCGTGAACAGATAATTGTGTTTGATTTCAAATCAAGGCTATTATTGATATTTTATACTCCACTTTCATTTTTCATAATTTATATTTGAAAACGAGAACAGTAACTATAATGATTTCTTATCTCTGAAGTTGATGAAATTCAATCTTGATTACGAGGCTATTATTAGTAACCGGTACTAATAACCGGTTACTAATCTTTAGTCGGTCGTTCTGATTTAATTATTCACTCGACTAGTTGATTATGCGAGAACAAACGTAATACAAATCTGGATACTAGAACTTAGAATATATTCTATTTCATTGTTTGCAAAAACGTAAAGTAATTGTGAAATTTTAACCAAACTTGAAGCTAGAAATATATTGCAGAATATGAAAATATTTATTTTTGAAGAAAAATATTGTTTATGCTATTAATAATTTGTTTAAGTGCTAATTTAAACCCTAGATAGTCACACTTCAGTAGAATATCATATAGGACACAGTGGGTGAAATACACCCAAACACCAAAAAACTAAGATCCTGCATTAATATTGAGGTCTAAAAATCTAAAAAAAATCTGTATGTATTTTTGAAGGTTTTTAAAAAAAGGTTTAATAGTGTTTGTCACAAAAATTGCCCATTAAAATATTGTAACACACCAGGAAAGTTAAAGTAAAGAAAAAAACGTGTTTTTCTACGAAAAAAATATATATCGTTTACAGACCTTATTTAACGCATAAAAACTATGAATATGTTTTCTCGATATACTATATTTTAATACAAAAATGGAAAAACTGATGCACTTTTTTGTCAGCATCTTCTTTTGAAAATTTGACAACTTTTTTGTTTTTGAAAACGTTTACGTTCATCATTCAAACCTCCTGGTTTGAAATATTTTTTAACCACAAATTAAAAAAACTGCACGTAAGTCACACTGGGTGAAATTCACCCAACGACACATGAATGATTTCAGCCCTTTTGGACGCCTATAAAGCGGGACTAAAGCTCTACTTTTTACTGCCTAGGGAGAAAAAAGTAATTTTTACTCTCTAGGGAGTGAAAAAAGACGTCAGATGTGAATAATGAAAATTATACATTTATGAGCTCGCATTTTATAATAATCAGCCCACTCACCGTAAAAATTGAAGGTAAATTTTTATTGCAGATAATCCAATTTTGCGGTAATTTATGGAAAGTTAACACACATCATTCGTCAAATTACCGTAAATTACCAACCATTTCCGGAAATTTATAGACATTTTTTAAATTGGATTTTGGGTAATTTATTTAAAGTTATAATAAATTACCTGAAATATGAACATAAATTACCAAAAAATGCATAAATTTCCGAAAATTCATCAAAATATTTAAAATTGAATTTTGGGTACATTATGGTATTTTACCATGTTTACCTGTCAGATTACCATAAATAACCGTAAATTTCCGGAACTTTTGTAGACATTTTTAAATTGAATTTTAGGAAATTTATGGTAAGTTACCATAAATTGACTGTAATTGACTGTATTACCCTAAACTAACAAATATTTCATAAATTACCCAAAATTTCATAAATTTCAGGAAATTTATAAAAATGTGTAAAATTGAATTTTGGGTAATTTATGGTAATTTCCCATTGAGACCTATAAAATTACAATAAATTACAGAAAATCTCTATAAATATCCGGAAATTTGAAAATGGAATTTTTGGTAATTTATGATAAGTTACCATATATTACCGTAAATAACCTGTAATATTACCAAAAATTTCAGAAAATATATAAAAATGTTTAAAATTGAATTTTGGGTAATTTATGATAATTTACCGTATTTACCTCTCAGATTAACATAAATGACCGAAAATTTTCATAAATTTCCGGAAATTTAAAGACATTTTTAATTCAATTTTGGGAAATTTATGATAAGTTATTATAAATTATCAAAAATTTATTGACAAAATTTAAACTGAATTGTGGTCGATTTACGGTAATTTCCCCTTTACAACCTTTAAAATTACCATAAATTACAGAAAATGTCCATAAATATCCGGAATTTTATGAAAAATTAAATTTTGAGTAATTTATGGTATGCTACAATATTAAACTGTAAAATTCCAATAAATAACCGAAAATTTCCGGAAATTTATAAATATTTTTATTCGAATTTTGGAAACTTATGGGAAGTTACCATAATTTACCTGTAATATTACTATAAATTACTTGTAATATTACCATAAATTACTTGTAATGTCACCATAGATTACCAAAATTTGCGGAAATTTATAAAAATGTTTAAAGTTTAATTTTTGGTAATTTCCCATTTACACCTGTACAATTACCATAAATTACAGAAAATTTACATAAATATCCGGAAATTTATAAAAACTTTAAAAATTGATTTTTTGATGTTTTATCGTAAGCCTATCGAAAACAGTTAACCTATTTACATGTAAAATTACCATAAATAACCTAAAATTTCCGGAAACTTATAAATATTTTTAAATTGAATTTGGGAAATTTGTAGGAAGTTACCATAACTTACCTGTAATATTACCATAAATTACCTGTAATATTAACATAAATTTCCTGTTATTTTCCATAAATTACTCGTAAAATTACCATAAATTAACGGAAATTTCCGCAAATTGATCAAAATATTTAAAATCGAATTTCTGTAATTTATGGTAATTTACACTATTTATCTCTCAAATTGGCATAAATGACAGAAAATGTCTATAATTTTCTGAAAATATATAGACATTTTTAATTTGAATTTTGGGGAAATGTATGGTAAGTTACCATAAATGACCAAAAATTTCATAAATTTCCGAAAATGTATAAAATTGTTTCAAATTGAATTTTGGGTCATTCATAGTTATTTCCCATTTACACCTGCAAAATTACCATAAATTACAGAAAATGTCCATAAATATCCGGAAATTTATAAAAATCTTAAAAATTGAATTTTGGGTAATTTATGGTATGTTACCATATTTACCTGTAAAATTACCACAAATAACCGAAAATATTCCGAAATTAATAAATATTTTTGTTTTGAATTTGAGTAATTTTTGGTGAATTACCGTAAATTACCTTTAATATTACCATAAATTATCTTTCATATTAACATAAAATATCAGTAATATTACCATAAGTTACCAAAAATTCAGAAAATTGGAAAAATGTTTAAAATTAAATTTAAAAATTTCATAAATTTCCGGAAATTTATAGACATTTTAAATTGAATTTTGGGAAATTCATGATAAGTTACCATGAATTTCCGGAAATTTATAAAAATGTTTAAAATTGAATTACCAAAAATTCAATTTGAAACATTTTTGTAAATTTTCGGAAATTCATGAAATTGTTGGTCATTTATGGTAACTTACCAGACATTCCCCCAAAATTCAATTTAAAAACGTCCATAAATGTTCAGAAATTTATAGACATTTTCTGTAATTTATGTTAATTTCAGAGGTAAATATGGTAAATTACCATATATTACAGAAAATGTCCATAAATTTCAGGAAATTTATAAAAATCTTAAAAATTGAATTTTGGGTCATTTATGGTAAGTTACTATATTTACCTGTAAAATTAACATGAATTTTGGGAAATTTATGGTAAGTTACCATAAATTACAAAAGTTTTCATAAATTTCCGGATATTTATAAAAATGTTGAAAGTTGCATTTTCGGTATTTATGCTAATTTCCCATATGTAATCATTTTTAAAATGTGGTTGAATTTTAATAATTAATAGCCTATTCTTTCGGATTCACAAAAATGAAAAAAGTTGCATGCAATTTTTAAAGAAGATTCTTAATGCCTTAATTTTGAAAATGACGACTGTGTTTTCTTTATTTTGAAATTTAACTACGGCATTCTTGAAAATTAAAAAATACCAAGAATTTAACGCAAAAGTTAATTAATAATTTTTTTAAATCGGCATTCAAATTAAATATATATTTTTATACTCAATTCTAAATGAATTTTTGTTGATTCCTTTTTTAAAATAGAAAGTCTAAAATTTTGAATTATACGATTAAAAAAAACTTTCTATAATTAGGGTGGCGAATTGACCGTTAAAATCGGCAAACGACAGGGAATTTAATTTAAAAACCGGGAATTTACTTCTGATCGCAAAAAGATTCAAGTTTCCATTATTTTAATAATTTTTTCAATTTAGAAAAGTGATTTCTTCTTTATCATTTCTGAAACTAAAAATTAACTATTCCAGTAGAAAATTTAACTATTTTGCGGAAAATCCGTTTTTTTAAATTAACAATTCGATTTTTGGCGGAAAATTCAACTATTCTATTTTTTGTTGAAAATTCATATTTTTTTGATAAAAATTCAACTATTGGTTCAAAATTGGTATTGTTTATTTAATAATTGAATTATTTGTTTGAAAATTTATGTAACAGAACTTATAGAATATTTGTCTTTTTGTAGAAAATTAATCGTCTTGGTATAAAATTCAACTACTCGAGTCAAAGATTCATAATTTTAATTCATAAATTCATTAGTTTGGTTGGAAATTAATTTCTGCAACTAAAAATTTTAACTGTTACATTTTTTGCTGAAAATCGATCTTTTATAGCTAAAAATTCAACAATTTGACTAAAAGCGTGTCTTTTTTAATTGAAGATTCAACTATTTCGCTGAAAATTCGCTTATTTTTTTAGAAAATCGATTTTTTGGTAGAAAATGGTATTTTTCTTTGAAAGTTAATCATCTTGTTTAAAAATTGTTCAAGTATTCGAGTTAAATATTTTCATTTGTTAAAAATTATTATTTTTATTTGAAGGTTCATCATTTGAAATAAAAACTCATTTCTCTGGTCTAAAAATTAGCTATTTGATTGCAAACTTTTTTTTTCTTCGGATCAAAAGGAATTTTTTCGCCGCAAATTGAACTATTTTGCTGAAAATTTGTTTCTTTTTTGGTTAAAAATTATATATTTTTTAATAACTGTAAAATTATATTTTTTAGTGAAAATTCGTCTTTTTTCGGTTGAAAATTAATTTTTTCAAGTTAAAACTCAATTATTTGGCCGAAATTTAACAATTTCAGTTGAAGAATAGTGGTTTTAGCTGAAAGCTGATCTTTTTGGTTTAAAATTAAACTAATCCAGTTGAAAACTAATTTCTTTAAATAAAAATGTAACTATTCAATTTTTTATCGAAAATTCTTTTTTCTTATTTAAAACCTTAACTACTTGTTTCAATATTTGTCCTCTTTACTTGAAAATTCAAGTATTTCGTTAAAAAATTGTATTTTTTGGTAGAAAATTAACCTTTTGTTTAAAAATTTATTTTATTTTTCACTTTTTTCAGGAGAGACAGGAGAAACAGGTCGCGTTTCGAGGTTAGATTTTGGGTCCATATAGACTTTTAACATATTTCAACATTAATTGTGGAGTTAATTTGCAGTTTAAGAAAAAACTAAAAATTACAATTCTAGTTTTTGAATGGACGAATTGATTTGCAATAAATTTGTTTAAACAAAGTCATGCACTTTCGAGAAATCTTAAAATCCAATTATGCCTTCGAAATATCGCAAAACTGAGATTTCAACTTAAAATGACGATAACAACAATAATTTTGCACATTTCCAACTAAGGAGAAATTGGGTTTTAGGTTATTTAGTACTGAATAAAAGGGACTTAATAGTAATCCAAAAAAAATTAGCCAGTGTCAAGAAAAACGAAATTGGATTTTTTACTTTTGAGGTTAGACTAGCTTTTCGGACAACTTTAAATGGCAATAATTGCTGCGATTATTTTTCTTATATTAGGTTTCTTCTTGTAAAAGTATCCTATCGTAGAGTGTACTATATTAATATTTTCAGAATGTCATTAATTCAAAATATTCAAGGAACATTTTATATGAACTTTTTTGTTATAAAATCGTAGAAAAATATTATAAAACGGTAAGAATCATCAGCATATGAATCGTAATGTATATTTTAATGCCCCTGAATAATTTCCATATATTGTTTCTGTTTTTAATTAGAAAAAAAACCACAATAATTTACTGTTAATACAAAAAAAGCCAAACACGCGTCCTTTCGTCTGCTACGATCGAGATTTCTCGATACTGCGCAGGCGCGACGATCGATCGGGATTAAGTACGCATTGGCGTTTGACCCCTTCAGCTGTTCTTTTTTTGGTGGCAATTTTGAAAAATTATGCCCCGAAAAAATCCTTTGGCAGACATTAATTTTCCGCACTTAAAATTAAAAATTACTCAACAATTAAAGATTTCAAGTTGAGACGGCATAATTAAAATATTAAATTATTAATTTTTAATATTCAAAATTAAAATGGTGCTATTTTATCAGGATCTGAATGTTCATTTGACAGTTTCAATGTAATTAAAATCAAAAGAAAGTAGCAAAATAGTGAGAACAAAAGAAAAGTCGATTAATCGAATTTTTCTTCAAAAAGTCGCATATTTTCAATTTTAAAACTGAATTTTTCTATGACAAGGATAAATCTTCTTGCTAATTTACGGATTGATAAGTTTAAAAAAATTCTCGATCTGAATTTTTTCGACGTCAACTTTATTATAATGCTCTCAAGTACATACAAATTACAATTCAAACATTCTTTTGCAACAAAATTAAACAAATAAAGAGTCTTAAGAATAATAAGCATGTTAATACATTATTGCTAACAAAGAAAATCATAATTGACTCACAGCTCGTGATCTCCAAGTTGAGAAATCAGACTTTGAACGGATGATTTTGTCAAAAAAATGATGAATGTCTTAAAGATTTGCACTTTTCCACTCTTTTCCACGCGACAATATTGCGCAAGCGTACACTGCCCTAGCTACAAATGTGTTCAAATTCAAATGTGTTGATAGAAGAGATTGTCTATCAGTCAAAAATTTGAGGTTAAGAACACCGCAGATAATCGCGATATACAAACTTTCGAAGTTTTAGTAGAGAAATGACTCTGAAGTTAACACACGAAGCACTTTTAAAAACATTATATTTTATATTTTAACAGCTTGGCGTGACAATGCAAAATGCAATGTGTTTACTACCAAATTTAAAAACAACTGAAACCATCCTTAAGAAATGACAATGAAAAAACAACAAAAGTACCGATAAGGACAAGTAGTGAAAGATACTGCCAGCGCCATCTACGGACATGCTGTTGAACAGCAATAGTAGCCCCATTCGTGGCGCCATTTTTAAACCAAATTTTACATTAGGGACCTAAAATTTCAATAAGAGATGAATTTCCGAATAAAACTATAAATATTCAACAATAATATTAAAAAAATTACATGTCGGTCATCAAAATATAAATTTTTAAACCAGAATTGTTGAATTCTCTACCAAACAGTTGATTTTTTTTCGAAAACAGATAAAAATTTTCCTAAAACAGATGAATTTTTTTTTAAATTCTTTAAACAACGTCAAATGTTCTTTTAAAAGTTAAATTTTTAATCAAATAGTTGCATTTTTATCCATGAAAGATGAAATTTCTCTTTAAAACAGATAAATTTTTAATTAAAGAGAAATTTGTTTTAAAAAAATAGTAGAATTTTTGTCCAGATAGGATTTTACTTCTCTTTTTAAATAAAAAATAAAAAATGATAAATTTAAATAAATAGTAAATTTTCTTTGAAATAGTTCAATTTACAACAAAGCAGAAAACTTTTCAACCAAAAAGTATGACTTTTTTTAAAATTGTTGAATCTTCAACCAAAAAATTGCATTTTTATCCAAAAGACATGTAATTTCCGCTAAAGAAGATTAATTTTAAAATCAAAAAGACAAACTTTCGCTAAAGAGTTGAAGTCTCAAATGAACAATAATTGCATTTTATTTAAGAAATATAAAATTTATTGTAAAACAGATGAATTTTGGAAAGAAAAGCTTAAAAAAGAATTAAATTTTCACAAAAGGAATAATTTTAAACAATAAGTTAATTTTCTATTAAATAGACGAATTTTTAATTTAAAAAATTTGAATTTTTAACAACTTTGTTAAATTTTCAACCAAACGGTTGCATTTTGGTCAAGAAAAATTAAAATTATACTAAAACAGGTGAACTTTTAAATCAAAAAGACAAATTTTCAAAAAAATATTTCAATTGAATTTTCAAAACGTAAATAACAATTCCTGCCAAATTTTGAAAAATGATTGCATTTTAATAAATGACGGCTTATTATTTTTCAAAAATTGGTAAGAACCAACGGTCAGAAAATATTCAATTGAAAATACATGGTTAAAATTAACGTTTTTTTCATTTTGTGAATTTTAACACCTTTCATAACAAATAATGTTTTTTGATGACATCAGTTATAAAATTTTTATTTTTAAAATCACAGAAAAACTATTTTTTCACAAATAAAGAAAAATGACTTTTCTACCATAAAACATTATTTTTTAACAAAATACAAAAATTTTCAACAAAATAATTAAATTTGAATAACATAGTTAGATTTTTAACCTACACTCTAAATCCCTTGGACTGAAATTCCGGTCCAAGTAATGGTCAAACCTGCGATTCCGGTCCAATGGACTGACTTTCCGGCCCAATGGATCGGGAAAGCGATGGTCTGTCCAAGGCTTAGACTGATGCTCTCGAACAGTCCAAACGGCGCCGGTGCGGAGCGCAGGCGCATGCTGCACGTGATACATAACCTCAAAATTTGATTGTAATCAGGTCTGTCCAAGCTGGGACCGACAATAGTATTAATTCTTTTAAATGAAAATTTAACTTATTCTATCTTACGTCTATCAACGTCTACATTTTCCGACCATTTTGCCAATCTAAATTCATGTATATCTTCTTCAATCTTCTCTTTTGTATCTCATTCTATCCTGCGTCTATGAACGACTATCTTCTTCAATCTTCTCTTTTTTATCTCATCGATTCTTTATCTATCCACATCAATCATTTTCTATTTTTCTTTTCAATCTAAATGCACGTCTATCTCTTTCAATCCTCTCTTCTCTATATCATCCTTCGCCTATCACCGACTATATTTGCCAATCTCTTTGGCAGTCCAAAATTGACGTCTATATTCTTCAATCTCCTTTTCTTTATCTCATTCTATCCTACGTCTATTAACGTCTATATTTTTCTATTAACGATTATATTTTTCAATCGTCTCTTTTTATATCACCGATTCTTTATGTATTTACATCATTTTATATTTTTCTTTTCAATCTAAATGCACTTCTATCTTTTTTAATCCTCTCTTTTCTATCCCACTCTATCCTTTATCTATCCACGTCAATATTTTCAATCGTTCTGTCAATCTAAATTTTCATCTATGTTTCTCCACCTTCTCTTCTCTATATTATTCTACACCTATTACCGACTATATTTGCCAATTTCTTTGGCAATCTAAATTCACGTCTATATTCTTCAATCTCCTCTTCTTTATCTCATTCTATCCTACGTCTATCAACGTCTATATCTTTCTATTAACGACTATCTTTTTCAATCTTCTCTTTTTTATCACCGATTCTTTATGTATTTACATCAATCTTTTTCTATCTCTCTGTCAATCTAATTTCGTGTATATCTTCTTCAATCTCCTCTCCTTTATCTCATTCTATCCGATGTCTATCAACGACTATCTTTTTTATTTCTTTGTTAATCTAAATTCCTGTACATCTTTTCACTCCTGTTTTAATTTTTGTTGTCTATCTTATCCTATATTACGTCTATCGAAGATTATTTTTGTCTATCTCTCTGCTAATCTAAATTCCCGTCTGTTTTTTCAATCTTCTCTTTACTATCTCATCCTATTCTCGATCTATTTATGGCAATGTTTTCCTGTCTCCTATTCTTTACCTCGTTCTAGCCTACATCTATCAACCTTTATCTTTTTCTACCCCTCTGTCAATATAAATTCGCGTGTATCCTTTTCAATCCGCTCCGTTGAACCTCATTCCATCCTTTGTCTCTCCACGTCAATATTTTTCTATCTTTCTGTCAATCTAAATTTTCATCTATGTTCCTCCATCTTCTCTTCTCTATATTATCCTACGCCTATCACCGACTATATTTTCCAATCTCTTTGGCAGTCTTAATTCACGTCTATATTCTTCAATCTCCTCTTCTTTACTCTCATTCTATCCTACGTCTATCAACGTCTATATTTTTCTATTACCGACTATCTTTTTCAATCTTCTCTTTTTATATCACCGATTCTTTATGTATTTACATCAATCTTTTTCTATTTTTCTTTTCAATCTAAATTCACCTCTATCTTTTTCTATCTCTCTGTCAATCTAATTTCGTGTATATCTTCTTCAATCTCCTCTTCTTTATCTCATTCTATCCGATGTCTATCAACGACTATCTTTTTTATTTCTCTGTTAATCTAAATTCCTGTAAATCTTTTCAATCCTTTTTATTGTTTTCTGCTCTATCTTCTCCTCTCATAAACCTAAATTCGCCTCTGTTCTTCAATCTTCTCTTTACTATCTCATCCTATCCTTTATCACTTCACGTCAATCCTTTTATATCTCTTTTTGAATCTAAATTCAAGTTTATCTTTTTTAAATTTTCTCTCTTTTCTATCCCATTCTATCCTTTATCTGTCACGGCAATCATTTCCTATCCTTTGTCAATTTAAATCTGCGTCTATCTTTTTCAATCTTCTCTTCTTTAGCTGATTCTCTCCTCGATCTATCAACGTCTATCTTTTTCTATCACTTTGACAACCTAAATTCACGTCTATCTTCTTCAGTACTTTCTTTACTATCTCATCATATCCGAGATTCAGTCTTCTCTTTTTTACCTCGTTGATTCTTTATCCACTTCAATCTTTTTCTATCTTTTTTCAATCTAAAATCATGTCTATCTTTTTCAATTCTCTATTCCCTATCTCATCCTAACCTTCATCTATCCACGTCTATCTTTTTCTATTCCTTTCTCAATCTAAACTCATGTCTATCTTCCTCAACCCGCTCTTTTCTATCTCATCATATCTTTCACCTATTTATGGTAATCTTTTCCTTTCTCCTATTCTTTACCTCGTTCTAGCCTACATCTATTAACCTCTATCTTCTTCTATCTCTCTATGAATCTAAATTCGCAACTATCTTTTTCAATCCTCTCCTTTCAACCTCATCCCATCCTTTGTCTCTCCACGTCAATATTTTTTATCTTTCTTTCAATCTAAATTCCCACCTATCTTTCTCCATTTTTTCTAACCCTTTGTCAATTTTATAAATTCGTGTCTATCTTTTTAAACTCATTCTATACTATTACTGTCAACGTCTATCCCTTTCTATTTCTCTGTCAAACTAAATTCCCATCTATCTTTTTCGATCTTTTCTTCTTTATCTCATTCTCTTCTACGATTATCAACGTCTATCCTTTTCTATCTCTCTGTCAAACTAAATTCTAGTCTTTCTTTTTTATCTTCTCTTTTCTACCTCCTTATATCCTTTATCTGTCACGTAAATCATTTTCTATCTTTATGTGAATCTAAATTTGCGTTTATCCTTTTCAATCCTCCCCTCTATATACCTCATCCTAATCGTTCTGTCCACGCCAATCTCTTCTTCTCTGTCTCATCCGAACCTACATCTATCAACCTCTATATTTTTCTATCACTTTGCCAATTTAAATTCACGTCTATCTTCTTCAATAACATCTTCGCTATCTCATCCTATTCTATATCTATCACCGTATATATTTTTCAATCTTATCTTTTTTATCATCGATTTTTGATAAATTCTCTCTTCTCTATCTCATCATATCCTACAGCTATCAACGCCTTTTTCTATCTCTTTTTCAATCTGAATTTATTTGTATATTTTTTTAACCTATCCTATCCTTGATCTATTCACGTCAATCTTTTCCTATCCCTGGTCAACCCAAATTTTCGACTATCTTCTTCAATACTCTATTCGATATCTCTTACTATCCTTCATCTATCAACGCGTATCTTTTTTCTATTTCTCTTTTTTATCTCATCCTATCCTTTATCTGTCCACCACAAAATCTTTTCTACCTCTTTGGCCATATAAATTCGAGTCTATTTTTTTCAATCTCCTCTTTATCTATCTCTTTGTTCATTTAAATTCATGTTTATCTTTTTACTCCTATTTTTTTTTATCATCCTACCCGTTCTCTATGTACGTCAATCTATTATTATGCCTTGGTAAATTAAAATTAGCGTCATATTTTCCACACTTGTTCTCTCTAATCACTTAATCAAAATGAAGTAGGAGTTTCTCATAAAAAATTGTATTGTGTAAAAATAGTACATTGTGTATGGAGGGCGTAAGAAAGGCTATCTTGAATTTCACTTTCACCATTTTCCTTTCCCCTTTTCACTTTCCAGCCATTCCCCTTTCCCGTTTACCCTCCCCTTTCCCCCTTTACCGTTTCCTTCCCTTTACCTAACTCCCTTCCCCTTTTACCTTTTTATCCCCCCTTGAATTTTCATTTTTCCTTTCCCCTTTTCACCCTTTCCCCTTCTCATTTACCCATTTCCTTTTACCTGCTCGCCATTTCCCCTGTCTTTATGGGAAATTGTCATATTTCTCACATCACATTAACGCTCTTTTGGACCAATAATCATTTTCTAAAATACTGTTTTTTTAAACAAAGTTAAACGTTAAAAATGTATTACCATATTTTAAAGAATAAAGAATATTAGAAAGAAATTCACAAAAACCAAATTCCCCTAGATAATACACTTTTTCTAATCCTATATTAATTATGCTCTTCATTCTTTATTTTCTATAATTTTGCATGAAATGCAGTAGAATCTCACAAAGCCCCCGGTGCTCGGGACCGAGATTCTCACCAAGCGCCCACTCAGTTATGCCACGCGCACAGTCAGCATCATTCGCGCATGCGGAAGAGATACTTGGTGAGAAAATGGCGCTTGGTAAGAAAATGGCGCTTATTGATAAAAAGGGGCTCAGTGAGAAAAGGCGCTTTGTGAGAAAAGGGATTTTGTGAGAAAAAGGGGCATACAATTCTTGCATAAAAATCACAAGAAATCTTATAGATAAGCATTTTGCATTGGGAATTGTAATTTTAAGATAGCGAATTTTCTTGTTTTTGTATATTTTATTTGCAAACCCCAATTTTTAGAAAAGAAATATTAGATGAAAATAAAGAAAGAAAATCCCTAAGATCTGATCTGGAAAATTTTCATATTTCTCACATCACATTAACGCTCTTTTGCACCAATAACCATTTTCTCAAATACTGTTTTTCTTTTAAACAAAGTTAAACGTTAAAAATTTATTATCATATTTTAAAGAATAAATAATGTTAGAAAAAAATTCACAATAAACAAATACCCCTGGATGAGACACTTTTTCTAATCCCATATTAATTATGCTCTTCATTCTATATTTTCTATAATTTTACGTGAAATGCAGTAGATTCTCACAAAGCGCCCGGTGCTCGGGATCAAGATTCTCTCCAAGCGCCCATTCAGTTATGCCACGTGCACACTCAGTATCTTCTCGCGCAAGCCGATGTAATGCCACTCTCAAGGTGCGTAACGAATTTGTTGGTAATGGAAGGAAGAGGTACTTGGTGAGAAAATGGCGCTTGGTAAGGAAATGGCGCTTGGTGATAAAAAGGTGCTTAGTGATAAAAGGCGCTTTGTGAGAGTCTACTGTATTTATAGCACAATTCTTTATTAACTAAATATTTAAAAAACAAATGTATAATTTCTTACCTTTTTATTAGGAGTAGAAAGCCTGTCGTAATAACCAATTTTCATCAGATTTGACAAGGAAATTTTTTATTATACACAAAGTTCCATAATTTTATTTGAAGAGTCGCCTTAATCTCTAACAGTATCAAATTGACTGACGCGAAAAGACGTCTTAGACTATCAGCTTTCTCCTTTTATTTGTAAAGTTTCGTCGAAGTCAATGGAATGTGTACTTACGTATTAAATGAGTACATTTAAACGAGAGAAATATCAATACAATGTACATGAATAAATAAAATTTTGTTTTACAATAATAATTATTTTTATGTTTGTATATATACAACATGGATGGAGTCTGCATCATTAATTTCATCGCCCTATTCACCTTTACTATATCGTTCAATTGATTAGGAAAAATAGGAAAATATCGAAAATCTCACCCATCAATGATTTTGATATATTCCAAAATTAAACCTATTTTATTTCAAAACAGTAGATAAATAGATTTCAGAGAAAATTACAATTTAAAATGAGTGTGAGAGATTCAGAGTTGCTGCAAAATAAACAAATATAAATTTTCCTTTCAGGTATGAAAACAACTTTTTTTCCATCAACAACAAAAGAGTTTTTTTTACCCAAAAACGTATTTTTAACAAGAGACATCCAATTTCGACTTAAAAGGTCAATTCGAAGATGAAAAAATTATTTCTAAACCAAGAAAACAATTTTCAACAAATCAGAAAAATGTTTAATCAAAGAGATGAATTTTGAATAAAAAATTTAAATTTCTACCAGAAAGACAAATTTTCAATCCAATAAATGAGATTTTAAACAAATTATTAAATTTTCAACCCACAATGATGAACTTTCTACAGAAAAAATTTCTAAAAAAGTACATGAATTTCGAATTGAAGAAGACTAATTTTTCACTAAAAATAGAATAGTTACATTTTTAGATTAAAAAATATTTTTTCAATCAAATATTTTAGTTTTCAACTCAAAAAGATAAATTTTAAACTAAAAATAGAATAAGGAAAAAAAATTTGTAAGAAATTAGTTAGATCCTAAAACAAAACACGGTAATTTCCAAAAAATTTCCACGTGAAAAAAGAAAAAAAAATGAATCCAAGTTCTTAAATTTCCAAAACAAAAGGATGAATTTTATACAAAAAAATGCGTTTTCAAATCAAATATGTGATTTTTTTACCAAAAAAATGGAATTTTTAAATTAAAAACACAATTTTTCAATCAAATAGTTGAAATTTCCAATAAAAAAACAAATTTTCAAACAAAAATGCAGTAGTTATTTTTTTAGTTAAAAGAACTAATTTTCAGAAAAAAACTAATTTCTACCAACATATTAAAATTTTTAATCAAAGAAATAAATGTTTAAATAAACTGATAAATCTTTAAAAAATGTAACCCAATATTTTAACTTTAAAACAAAAAAATTAACTTTCTATAAAAAAAAACAAATAAAATTTTTTTTTATTTTTTGACGAAAAATACGAATTTTTATGTGAATAGTTGAAATTTCAACTGAAAAAGTTAAATGTTAAAACCTAAAATAAAATATTTAAATTTTCAGTTAAAAAAATTCATTTCCATGCGAAAAAAATAAATTTTCAAAAAAATTGTTAAATGTTGAACCAAGAAGATGAATTTTTCAACCCAGAAGATTCCAAAAAATATGTATTTTCAACCCAATAGCGGAACTTTCAACTAAAAATTATCATTTTAATCACACAATGGAATAGTTTAATTTTAAGATTAAAAAAAACTCATTTTTAACAGAATAAAATTTATTTTTAACAAATTATAAAAATTTTCAAACAAGAACATTTAATTTCTTCCAAAAAATATAAATTTTCAATCAAATAGCAGAATTTTAAATTAAAAATTATAAATTAAAAAAAAGGAAGTTAAATTTTAAATTAAAAAAATAATTATTTAAACAAATGAAATGAAAATTTAACAAAATAGTTACCTTTTCCGCCAAACAGATGAATTTTCAATCAAAAAGCAGAAGTTTTAACCAAAAGATATAAATTTTCATTTAAAAATTAAATAATTAAATTTTCAGTTAACAAAATTAAATTTGTGCAGTTAAATTTTTAGTTGAAAAATTAATTTGCAATAAAAAAACTGATTTTCAACAAATTAGTTAAATTTTTTAACAAAAAACAAATTTTTAAATGAACAGTTGAATTTAAAAAAAATGAAAATTTTGGAATTTTCAGTAAAATAATTCCCTGATCTGCAGCAACCCTGATGATTGATAAAAATTTTAGAGCGATAAGTACACTCGTAAGACCTAGCTATCTATTCGGGTGGTCCAAAAATGCTTTTTTTTTTAAACTGAAAATGCTTTTCAATAATCATCAATTTTCAAACCTGAATAAAAATGGCAAAAAGGTCGCAAAATAATTATCTTTAAATTAATTTTTTTATTCGTAGCAAAAAATGAGTAAAAATATATTAAGAACATCAGTAAGGACATCTATTAGAATCAGACTCTAGAGGTAATTAAGAAGAATTACTTTTCTACCAAAATTTCCATTAGCATAATTTTTTCCAGCATAATATAATAAAAAAAAATTATTACAATTTTTTAAACGTAAAGAAAATTAGCATTTGTAATATTTTCTTAATTTCAAGGCAGAAAATATAATTTTTTTGAAAAATTTTCTTAGTTTCAAAAAAAAGGAAATCATTTTTTTCTTTCAAAATTATTCCTTTAAAAACACTTTACAACATTTTTTTAAATTAATTTTTTATTTTATGAGGTAAAAACTAAAATTTGGGTTTTCATTTTTATAAAATGCAAAATTTGGAACAGATAAAAATGTAATTTTATAATCTCAGGATAAAAAAAAAGGATCAAAAGTTTTTTTTAGCGAAATGCATAATTATTTCTGGATACAATTATTATCTGATTAGTTAATGAATAATTTTGTAATTAGAAATTTTCATAAAATGATAAATTAATTATTGTACATTTCACTGAAAACCTTTATTTAACCAGACATATTAAAAACAATATATTTTAATAATAAAAAGCTATCTTTGTGTTTCTAAAATCAAAATTTATTTTAATATTTTTTCGCTCGTATAAAACTCTGAAAACACCATTTTTACCCCTTAAAATTGAAAAATCATCTTAAAAAATAACAAAATTAAAAAAATTTGATTAATTTGTTGCTAAAAATAGAAAAAATTCTTTTTAAGATGAAGATCATGTTTCGACTCCTTTAGTTTTTCTAGTGATACCTACACTGAATAATTATTATTAAATGGGAGAACGAATAAAAGAAAATTAATTCAATTAAATTAATTATTTTACATATATTAGTATTTTTAATTAATTAATTAATTAATTTTTTTATTAATTAATTTTAATTAATTATTCACTGCAGGTTCAATTCTCCACTGTAGTTTGTTTTCCCCTAACTTCTATTTTGAAAAAAAAAACGGAAAGCGTTTCATTTTTCAAAAGAAAAACCTTTTTTGGACCACCAAATTGCACCACATTTAAAAAAGCCTTCTATGTTATACTTAATGTTTCGTGGAATGTACTTGAAAACTAAAAACACTTTTTCTTCTCTACTGCATTTTTCTGAAGCACATTGACTTTTCGTTCCTAAACTATGAAAATCACATTGTACTTACAAATGAGCTATTGCGATAGGACCTTGGAAATCGTATCGGTAATTCACCAGAACCCCGATTTTGAATCCCTGGTTTTGTAATTTCTAGAATTGCTGGCTCAGCCAGTTTCTCAGGAGCAGGGCGAGAGACGGTTGAGACTCTTGCCACGGAAGGGCCGCGGTGCGCGAGTACTCAGTTGAGTATATTGCGCAACATT
>JAWWLR010000149.1:1056632-1070538 GCA_035041075.1 Acraspis erinacei | reverse complement strand
GAAGTATTCCTCAAAAAAAGAGAAATTCATTTTAAAAAATAGGTATTCCATTTTAAAACAAAATAACTTTTAAAAAATTCTTTTTAAAAAATGCCTTTAAAAAAAGAGGAATTCCTTAAAAAAAATGGATTTCCTTGAAAGAGAAATTTCTTAAAATAAGAGGAGTTCCTTAAAAAAAGAGGAATTTGCTTCAAAAAAATTATTCCCTTTAAAAAAGAGGAATTCCTTAAAAAAATGGAATTTCTTGAAAGAAGAGAAATTTTTTAAAAGAAGATCAATTCTTTTAAAAAGAGGAATTTCTTGCAAAAGAGGAATTTTAAAATTAAATTAATGAAATGCTTTAAATTCCTGAGAAAAATGTTTAACAAAATTGTTGAATTTTTAACGATAGAGTTGAGTTTTCAAATTAAAGGTGAAATT
The DNA here is from genome assembly GCA_035041075.1 of Acraspis erinacei. NCBI lineage: Eukaryota > Metazoa > Arthropoda > Insecta > Hymenoptera > Cynipidae > Acraspis > Acraspis erinacei. The sequence continues at coordinate 1,070,118 of JAWWLR010000149.1, read as the reverse complement.
ATAATAATAATTATTATTCTCAGTCAAAGAGTTGAATTTTAAAATGAAAAAGACCAATTTTCAAACAATTGGGGGAATTTTGAACTAAAAAATATCACTTTTCAACAAAAAATGGAATAGTTAAATTTTCAGTTGAAAAATTATTCTTACACAAAAAAAGAGATTGTTTTTTTTAAACAAATTTAATGTAACCCTTAACCAAATAGTTTTATTTTCAACCAAAAAGAGTAATTACTAAAATAATCAATAGTTAATTGCAATTCTTGAATTTTGAAACAAAAAAAAATGAATTTTTAAACAAGACGATTCATTTTCAAAGAGAAAAATTAATTCTCTAGCAAGAAAGACGATTTTTAAAATAAATATATTAATTTTGAACGAAAAAGTTTAATATTAAATTCAAGAAGACCTACTTTTAAGTAAAAAGTTAAATTTTTAACCAAACTAAAGAATTTAGTTTTAGAACTTTAGAATTTTAGAACCAAAGAAAAAATTTGTTAAGCAAATTTAATTTAACCCTTAAACAAATAGTTTTATTTTCAACCAAAAAGATGAATTAATTACTAAAATGATCAAAACTTAATTGCAGTTCTTGAATTTTTAAAGAAAAAATGGATTTTTAAACGAGACGATTAATTTTCAAAGAGGAAAATTAGTTTTCTAGCAAGAAAGACGATTTTTAAAATAAATATATTAATTTTTAACGAAAAAGTTTAATTTTCAATTAAAGAAGATCCACTTTTAACTAAATATTTAAATTTTCAACTAAAATATGATCAATGCTTATCTCAAATAAATGAATTTTAAACAAAAAGTTTAATTTCGTTAAAGAAGAATTCCTTAAAAAAAGACGAATTCTCTTTAAAAAAAATAAATTCCTCAAAAACAAAATAAATACCTTTAAAAAAATTGAATTTCTCTAAAGAAGAGGAATTCCTTAAAAAAGAGAAATTCCTTTAAAAAATAAGTATTCCTTAAACAAGAAAAATTTATTTAAAAAATAGAAATTCTCTTTTAAAATAAAAGAACTTTAAAAAAATTAATTCCCCTTAAAAAATACCTTTAAAAAAAGAGGAATTCCTTAAAAAATGGAATTTCTTGAAAGAAGAGAAATTCTTTAAAAAGAGGAATTCCTTACAAAAGAGGATCTCCCTTTATACAAATCCTTCAAAAAAAGAGCAGTTCCCTAAAAAAATTAAATCTATTTAGAGAAGAGGAATTCCCTTTAAAAAACTATTTCCTTTAAAAAAAAATGCCTTTCAAAAAAGAGGATTTCCTTCTTAAAAAATGGAATTTCTTGAAAGAAGAGACATTTTCTAAAAGAAGCCATTTCTTTAAAAAAAGAGTATTACTTAAAAAAAGAAAAATTCTTTTAAAAAGCTGAATTCCTTAAAGGAAGAGAAATTCCTTTAAAAATAAGTATTCCTTAAGAAACATAAATACTTTTAAAATAAGGAATTCCTTACAAAAGAGAAATTCCTTTAAAAAAGAGGAAATTCCCTTTAAAAAAAATAAATTCCTTAAAAAAAATGCCTTTAAAAAAGAATTACCTAAAAAAATTGCCTTTAAAAAGGAGGAATTCCTTTGAAAAAAAATTATTCCTTAAAAAGGAGAAATTCTTTTAAAAAATTGACTTCTTTTAAAGGAGAAAAATTACTTCAAAGAGTAGAAATTCCTTTAAGGAAAGAAGTATTCTTAAAAAAAGATGATTTCCTTTAAAAAATGGAATTTCTTGAAACAAGAGAAATTTCTTTAAAAAATAAGTATTCCTTAAAAAAGAGAAATTCTTTTAAAAAGAGGAATTCCTTACAAAAGAGGAATTCCTTAAAAATGGAGTTTCTTAAAACAAGAGGAATTCCTTAAAAATGGAATTTCTTAAAACAAGAGAAATTCCTTAAAAGAAGAGGAATTTCTTTAAAAAAATAATTATTCCTTAAAAAAGAGAAATTCCCTTTAACAAAATAAATTCCTTTAAAAAAGAGGAGTTCCTTAAAAATATAAAATTTATTTAAAAAAGAGAAATTCTCTTAAAAAATGGCTTGAAAAAAGGGGAGTTCCTTAAAAAATGGAGTTTCTTTCAACAAGCTGTATTTCCTAAAGAAGAGGAATTTCTTAGAAAAAAATAAGTATTCCTTAAAAAAAGATGAATTCCTTAAAAGAAAAGAAATTCCTCTAAAAATAAGTTTTCCTTAAACAAGCGAAATTCATTTAAAAAAAAAGAGGAATTCCTTAAAAAATGAGGAATTCAATTTAAAATAATAAATTCCTTTAAAAAAAAGTATTCTTTTAAAAAAGAAGTATTCCTTAAAAAGGAGAAAGTCTTTTAAAAAATTGAATTTCTTGAAAGGAGCAAAATTACTTCCAAGAGTCGAAATTCTTTTAAAGAAAGAAGTATTCCTTAAAAAAAGAGAAATTCATTTTAAAAAATAGGTATTCCCTTTTAAAACAAAATAACTTTAAAAAAATTTCTTTTTAAAAAATGCCTTTAAAAAAAGAGGAATTCCTTTAAAAAAATGAATTTCCTTGAAAGAGATAAATTATTTTTAAAATAGGACTTTCTTGCAAAAGGGGAATTCTTTAAAAAAAAAGGGAATTCCTTAAAAAATGAGGAATTCACTTAAAAAATTTAATTCCTTTAAAAAAATTGCTTTAAAAAAATAGGAGTTCTTTAAAAAAATTTAAATCCCTTTTAAAAAAATAAATTTCTTTTTAAACAATGCATTTAAAAAAAGAGGAATTTATTAAAAATTAAATTTCTTGAAACAAGAGGAATTCCTTACAAAGAAGAGTAATTCGCTTAAAAAAGTTAATTCCCCTTAAAAAAGAGGAATTCCTTTAAAAATGTTTTTTTTAAAAAGAAGATAAATTCTTTTAAAAAGAGGAATTTCCTACAAAAGAGGAATTCCTTAAAAAAAGAGGAATTACCTTTTTAAAAAAATTCCTTTAAATTAAGAGTTCTTTAAAAAAATTTCAAATCCCTTTTAAAGAAATAAATTCCTTTTTAAAAAATGCCTTTAAAAAAAGAGCAATTTATTAAAAATTAAATTTCTTTAAACAAGAGGAATTCCTTAAAGGAAGATTAATTAGCGTTAGAAAAATTAATAGCCTTTAAAAAAGATGAATTCCTTAAAAAAATTGAATTTCTTGAAAGAAGAGAAATTTCGTAAAAGAAGATAAATTATTTTAAAAAGAGGACTTTCTTGCAAAAGAGGAATTCTTTAAAAAAAAGGAATTCCTTAAAAAATGAGGAATTCACTTTAAAAAATTTAATTCCTTTAAAAAAATTGCTTCAAAAAAATAGGAGTTCTTTAAAAAATTTTAATCCCTTCTAAAAAAATAAATTCCTTTTTAAACAATGCCTTTTAAAAAAGAGGAATTTATTAAAAATTAAATTTCTTGAAACAAGAGGAATTCCTTAAAAGAAGAGGAATTCCCTTAAAAAATAAATTCCCTTAAAAAAAGAGGAGTTTCTTAAAAAAAATTAAATCCTTTTAATAAAATGCCTTTAAAAAATTCCTTAAAAATGGAATTTCTTTAAACAAGAAGAATTCCTTAAAAGAAGAGGAATTTCTTTTAAGTATTCCTTTTAAAAAGAGGAGTTCTTTACAAAAGAACAATTCCTTGAAAAATGGATTCCCTTTAAAGAATAGGAATTTCTTAAAAAAAAGAGGAATTCCTTTAAAAAAAAAGAGGAATTACTTTTAAAAAAAAAGAAAAAAGAGGAAAAATCGGGGAATAGAGGAAAAAAGCGTCTAAAAATGTGGATTTAGTCACCATGGTAATGTCGATAGTCATGACTAGTAAAAGTTGTCTTCTTTCTGAACATCCCGAGACTAACAATCGACACAAGTCCATAAAAGAGTGTCGCAACAATCGAAACAATTTTCGACGATGTCTCCGAAATTCTCAATCTCCATTTGCGGCTGACCGACGTCGACCTGACAATTGCTTCGTCCAATTCTGTGTCGGAATCCGCCTGATTAGTCATGTACCCATACTTCCGCGAGGACACAGGACTATTCCATTTGTACCTGTTTATTTATATACATTTTCACATCAAATATTCTAAGCTGCCTCTCAAGAACTAACTCTCCTTCAAATTACATACAGAAATTTAAAATAATTTCAGCCTTCGGACTCACATCAGAGATGAAAAAAATAGGGTAAATAGTCTCCCAAAAATATGAAAAAAATAGTGTCAAAATAGAGAAGAAGAATATAAAATTAAAAAAAAAATGAATAAAAAAATAAAATAAAAATGAAATAAAGAATCAAAATTCCGATTTGTTTATTGCAGGCTTCATTGTCTTTTCTCCATTTCCCGCTTTTTCGTTCTTCCAATTAAATGCGAACTCAGTCAATAAATCAAAAAATATTGTTTCATTTATTTTTATATTTTTATTAAAAGTGTTTTTTTTTTATATAAAATAAATTTTGTGATAAAAATGCAACTGTTTGGTTGAAAATTAATCTGCTTTTGTTGGAGATTAAAGTATTTTGTTTGAAATTAATTTTCTTACCTGAAAATTGGACTTGATTGGCTGAAAATGACTTTTTCGTTGTTAAAAATTTACGTGTTTTGTCGAAAATTAATCTTTTTCGATTAAAATATCAAATATTTTGTACAACATTTTTATTTTCAGCTCGAAAATTTAACAATTTAGTTGAAAATTTAACTAATTGGTTAAAAATTTATCTTTTTCGGAATAACAATTTTTTCCTTTCTTAACTAAAAATTACATATTTTTTAAAATGCTATTGTATGATTAAACATTCAATTATTTGGTTAAATATTAAGCTTTTGTGGTTACAAATTCAAATATATTGTAAAAAATTTGTATTTTCGACTCGAAAATTTATTAATTTAATAGAAAATTTATCTTTTTGGAATTCAAATTTCTTTCTTTCTGCAGAAATATCCCCTTTTTCGAAAATTACTTATTTGTTTTTGAAAATTGAACTGTTTTGTCGAAAGTTCATCTTTTTAGTTCGAAAATTCATAATCTAATTACAATTTTTTCCTTTTTTAAATAGAAATTATTATTTTTTTGTTCAAAATCCAATTATTTGGTTAAATATTAGACCTTTTCAGTTAAAAATTCAAATATTTTGTACAAAATTTGTATTTTCGACTCGAAAATTTAATAATTTCATGGAAAATTTATCTTTTTGGAATTCAAATTTCTTTCTTTCTGCAGAAATATCACCTTTGTTGAAAATTACTTATTTTTTTTTTTTTTTTGGAATTGAACTGTTTTTTATTAAAAATTAAATATTTTAAAAATAAATCTTTTTTTGTTGTTAAAACTGCCATTTTCTGGTTAAAAATGCGATTATTTGGTTAAATAGTAGAATTTTTGAGTTAAAAATTCAAATATTTTGTACAAAATTTGTATTTTCGGCTTGAAAATTTAATAATTTGATAGAAAATTTTCTCTTCCTGCAGAAATTTCAACTTTTTAGTTAAAAATGAAATAAAACTGTATGGTTAAAAATTAATCTGTTTTAGGTTAAAAAGAATGATTACTTTTGTTATTATTACTTATTTTTAATTACTCATTAATTTAATAATTAATTGATCGTTTCAACTTTAAAAATTCAACTATTTGGTTGAAAATATATGTAATTTTGTCAAAAATCTACCTTTATCGTAGAAAATTAATCTTCCGGACAGTTTATATTTAATGAATTTAATTCATTCATATCTTTATCCAAAAAATATATAATTTATGTTAAAACATGAATTTTTATTTAAGAAAACAAACAAAATTTCAACGCCAAAAATAGTTGAATTTTCATCCAAAAAAGATTCCAGTTCACTTTTCAAGATCAAAATATGGATTGTCCTAACAAAAAATAAGTTTCGACGAAAAAATTGAAGTTTCAATCCAAAAATAAATTATTATTCAGATTTTTATACATAAAGTGCAGAAAAAAATCAGGAATGCCTTAAAAGAAGAGGAATTCGTTAAAAAAAGATGAATCCGCTTAAAAAAATTAATTCCGTTTGAAAAAAAATGTCCCAAAAAAAAAAGGAATTCCTTTAAAAAAATGGAATTTTTTTAAAGAAGAGGAATTCCATTTAAAAGAAAAAATTCCTTTAAAAAAATTCCTTTAGAAAAAGAGGAATACCTTTAAAAAATGGAATTTCTTTAAAGGGGAATTCCTTAAAAACGAGGAATTCCCATTAAAGTAAAGAAATTTCTCAAGAAAATACCTTTGAAAAAGAGAAATTCCTTAAAAAAGAGGAATTCCCATAAAAAAAAATTCTAAAAAAAAATACCTTTTAAAAAGAGGAATTCCCTTTAAAAAAATTAATTCCTTTAGAAAAAGAGGAATACCTTTAAAAAATTGAATTTTTTTAAAGAGGAATTCTTTAAAAAACATAAACTCTTTAATAAAAGAGGAATTCCCTTTTAAAGTAAAAAAGATTTTAAAAAAACATTTGAATTCTAGCCAGTTGGATTTTTAACGAAATAGTTGAATTTTATACAAAAATTGTGGAATTTTTATCCCAAAAAGATGAATTTTCCCAAAGGCTGCGAGAAATAAAATTGAAATTGTTCAATTTTCAAGTCGAAAAGGTGAATTCTCTACAAATTTTGTACGTTCGACCAAAATAATAGAAATTTTGACAAAAAAAGACAAATTTCCAAACCAAAAACATGCATTTTCTACCAAAAAATTGAATTTTCAACAAAAAAAAGTTCATTTTAATTATAAATAGTTAAATTTTCAAGTAAAAACGATCAATTAAAAAAAAGTTTAATTATTTACCGAAATAATATAATTTTAAACTAAAAAGACGAATTTTCTACAAAAAAGTGGAATTTTCAACATAAGACGTTCATTTTCATTCAAATTTTTGAACTTTTAACTCGAAACAATCAATTTTTTAAACAAAATAGTTGAATTTTCAAGAAATAGTAAATAAATACTAAAATAAAAAATATTTTTATAGAATAAGAGTATTTTATTTATTATTTATTTAATCCTAATTCCGATCTTTTTCGAGAATTTTCAAGTGCCGGGAAAATTATTTTTTTACTAATTTTCAGTCATCCTTATATAAAAATTCATCTCTTTTAGTAGAATCTTTTTCAAATAAAGTTAAAAATTCATATATATTTTCTTGAAAATTTAACTATTCTATTAAAAATCTGAATTTTTTAAATGAATTCTTTCAACTGAAAATTTAACACTTCCATTTTGGTAGAAAATTAATTTGTTTAGGTTGAGGATACAACTTTTTTTTCAAAATTAAAATCTTTTTTAGTTCAAATATCAAATTTGACATTTTTCGTTGAAAATTGATCTTTTCAAATTGAAAATGAAACTATATATTTAGAAATTCAAGTACCTTTTTGAAAATTCTTTTTTTTCTGGATTGGAAATTAATTTTTTTAATTAAAAATAGAACTATTCCATTTTTGGTTGAAATTTGGATCTTTTTTAGCCGAAAATTCATCTTTTTGTTTTAAAATTCACATTGCTAATTAAAAATTAGTATTTTTAATTTGAAAATTAATCCGTTTTGGTCGAGGATTGAACTATTTAGTAGAAAATTAGTATTTTTTAAAATAAAATTCAAAAGTTTTCTGTTTAAAACTAAAATCTTCTTTTGGTTAAAAATATAACTCTTTTCATTTTTCAATTTTCAACAGTTTATTTTCTGAGTTATTTCATTTTCAACAGATTCAGAATCATGCTGTAAAATTAATTACCCTAAATTTAAAAAAATTATTAATTCATTCAATGAATTTAAATTACAAGATTTTTCTTCTAAAAAATTGAAAAAATTCCTTGTCAAAATATTTTTTTTTAAATCATAAAGTCCCAAAAAATGCCCGGTTTCAGCGGCCACCCTAAACGCACAAAAGGTACTGAAAATACCTTGAAAAACAAAAATTCAAATCAAAACCGTTAGTCACAAAAACAAACAAAAATTGTTAGTAAAAGAAATGTAAATTTTAAACAAACGAATTCTGATTTTAGTAATCGTGATTTTTTTTTTAATCACTAGGGGATGTTCCAGCCAATGTCTGGCAACGAGGGCAGAGACACGTTCACACTCGGTATCTGGGGCACGGAAAAATTTCGAAACTGAGTCATGTATTTTGCAAAAAGGTCATAGTCGAGGAAAGTTAAATCAGAGATGTCATTAACGACACGCTGAGTCGTCTCAGTGACATCGCTTTGAACGTTTTTCAGATAGTCCAGACATGTAAAAGTATATTTTTGCGCAATGTAAGCTCCTGAAACAAAAAGAAGATAAATACGAGGGCTAACAATAAACTGCAGCAGGGCTCGAATCATTTATTCAGGCTGTCTAGCGACTCCTTGGAACGAAATTCAACATCTCTTCCAGGCTGTCTACAGTTCCAGCTTTTTTCCAGGTTGTGATTTTTTGCGAGTTTTTATTAGAAATAATGTCCTTTTTATTTTATAGGAATTTAAATTAATTTTACAAGAGATTCTTCAATATTTTAGCATGATGGATTAAATAAATAATTAAATAATACTGCTAACAACATAATTATTTCTCGAACTTGAATAAAGATTAAAACACATTTTTATTTTATCTACTTTTACTTAAAATTTATTAAATATTTAGCTAAAATAATATGAGTAGTATACCAACAATTAAATTGAACCGCTTTAAATTCCTAAATTTTCACACCGAAATTTGGAATTTCAAAAAGATCCATGAATTTTCAAACAAATAGTTGAGTTTTCAACCAAAAGGATTAATTTTCCCCAAAAAAGACGATTTAAAAAAAAAATAATACTAATTCTCAATCGAAGAGTCTAGTTTTCAACTGAAAAAGATCAATTTTCAAAGAAACAACTGAATTTTGAAATAAAAAGTATCACTTTTCAATAAAAAATGGAATAGTTAAATTTTCAGTTAAAAAATTATTCTTACACACAAAAAACAGATTTATTTTTTAAACAAATTTAATTTAACCTTTAAGCAAATAGTTTTATTTTCAAACAAAAAAAGATGAACTAATTACTAAAATGATCAATAGTTAATTGCAATACTTGAATTTTTCAGCAAAAAAATGGATTTTTAAACAAGACGATTAATTTTCAAAGAAGAAAATTAATTTTCTATTAAGAAAGACGATTTTTAAATTAAATATATGAATTTTTGACAAAAAAGATTAATTTTCAATTAAAGAAGATCCACTTTTGATTAAAACTTAAAAATTTCAACCAAAATAATGAAATTTTAACTTAAATGCTCAATCTTTCTCTCAAATAAATGAATTTTAAACAAAAAGTTAAATTTCTTTTAAGAGGAATTCCTTTAAAGAAAGAAGTATTCTTTAAGAAAGACAAGTTCTTTAAAAAAAGAGGAATTCCTTGAAAAAAGATGAATTCTCTTTAAAAAATAAACTCCTCAAACAAAAAATAAGTACATTTAAAAAAAATGCCTTTAAAAAAAGAGCAATTCACTTTCAAAAATAAGTATTCCTTAAGAAAGACAAATTCCTTTAAAAATGGAATTTCTTGAAAGGAGAAAAATTACTTCCAAGAGTATAAATTCCTTTAAAGAAACAAGTATTCCTTAAAAAAGAGAAATTCCGTAAAAAAATAATTATTCCTTAAAAAAAAGCGAAATTCTTTAAAAAAATGGAATTTCTTGAAAAAAGAGAAATTCCTTTAAAAAATAAGTATTCCTTAAATAAGAAAAATTAGTTTTAAAAAATAGGAATACCCTTTTAAAATGAAATAACTTTAAAAAAATTACTTTTTAAAAAATGCCTTTAAAAAAAGAGGAATTCCTTAAAAAATGGAATTTCTTAGAATAAGAGGAATTCTCTTTAAAGAAATAAATTCCTTAAAAAAATACATTTAAAAAAACGCCTTTGATAGAAGAGGAATTCCTTTTAAAAAAATGCCTTCAAAAAAGAGGAATATCTTTAAAAAAGAGGAATTCCTTAAAAAAATGAAATTTCTTGAAAGGAGAGAAATTACTTCCAAGATTAGAAATTCCGTTAAAGAAACAAGTATTCGTTAAAAAAGAGAAATTATTTAAAAGAAGAGAAATTCCTTTAAAAAAAGAGAAATTGTATTTAAAAAATTAATTCCCTTTAAAAAATGCCTTTAAAAAAGAAGAATTCCTTAAAAAATGGAACTTCTTGAAAGAAGAGCAATTTTTTAAAAGAAGAGAAATTCATTTAAAAAGAGGATTTCCTTACAAAAGAGGAATTCCTTGAAAGAAAAAGAGGATCTCCATTAAAAAAAATTCCTTTAAAAAGAGGGATTCCTTTAAAAAATTGAATCTTTTAAAAGAAGAGGAATTCCTTAAAAAAAGGGAATTCGCTTAAACAAAATTAATTTCCTTTAAAGAGGAGGAATTTCTTGAAAGAAGAGAAATTTTCTTAAAAGAAGACAAAATCTTTTCAAAAGAGGAATTCCTTAAAAAAAGAGGAATTCTTTTTAAAAAATAAATTTCTCAAAGAAAAAATACCTTTGAAAAAAGAAGAATTCTCTTTAAAAAAATAAATTCCTAAAAAAAATACTTTAAAAAAATGCCGTTAAAAAATAGGAATTCCTTTAAAAAAGGGAAATTTCTTTAAAAAAGAGGAACTACTTAAAAAAAATAAAATTTCTTGAAAGGAGAGAAATTACTTCCAAGAGGAGAAATTCCGTTAAAGAAACAAGTATTCGTTAAAAAAGAGAAATTCCTTTAAAGAAAGAAGTATTCGTTAAAAAAAAGAAAGTATTTAAAAGAAGAGAAATTCCTTAAAAAAAAAGAGAAATTGTCTTTAAAAAATTAATTCCATTAAAAAAATACCTTTAAAAAAGAGGAATTCCTTTTAAAAAATGGAATTTCTTGAAAGAAGAGAAATTTTTTAAAAGAAGAGAAATGCTTTTAAAAAGAGGATTTCCTTACAAAAGAGTAATTCCTTGAAAGAAAAATAGGATCTCCCTTAAAAAAAAATCATTCAAAAAAGGAGGGATTTCTTTAAAAAATTGAATTTTTTTAAAGAAGAAGAATTCCTTAAAAAAAAGGAATTCGCTTAAACAAAATTAATTTCCTTTAAAAAGGAGGAATTTCTTGAAAGAGAAATTTTTTAAAAGAAGACAAATTCTTTTCAAAAGAGGAATACCTTAAAAAAAGAATTCTCTTTAAAAAATAAATTTCTCAAAGAAAAAATACCTTTGAAAAAAGAAGAATTCTCTTTAAAAAAAATAAATTCCTAAAAAAAATACTTTTTAAAAAAATGCCGTTAAAAAAATAGAAATTCCTTTAAAAAAGAGGAATTTTTTAAAGAAGAGGAATTCCTTTAAAAAAAGAAAATTCCTTGAAAGGAGAGAAATTACTTCCAAGAGGAGAAATTTCTTTAAAGAAACAAGTATTCCTTACAAAATAGAAATTCCTTTAAAAAAGAGAAATTCTTTAAAGACATGGAATTTCTTGAAATGAGCAAAATTACTTCCAAGAGTAAAAATTCCTTTAAAGAAAGAAGTATTCCTTAAAAAAGAGAAATTCATTGAAAAAATATGTATTCCCATTTAAAATAAAATAAATTTTAGAAAAATTCCTTTTTAAAAAATGCCTTTAAAAAAAGAGGAATTCCTTAAAATAAGAGGAGTTCCTTAAAAAAAGAGGAATTTGCTTTAAAAAAATTAATTCCCTTTAAAAAAGAGGAATTCCTGAAAAAAATGGAATTTCTTGAAAGAAGAGAAATTCTTTTAAATTAAATATCCCGTTAACAAAAATGAAAAATTTTCAATCAAAGTGATGGAATTTTCAATCAAAAAGATTTATTTTGTTACCAAAAACGTCAATTTTCAAACAAAATTAATTAATTTTTACGAAAAAGTGGAATTTTCAACAATTTAGTTGAATTTTGAAATAAAAAAAATCAGTTTTCAACCAAAAAGGTAATAATGAAATTTTCGGTTAAAAAAAATTTGCAACAAAAGTGATGAATTTTTAACAAAAATTATGAATCTTCAACTTTAATAGATGAATTAATTAAAAAAAATTAAATGACAAAGATGAATTTTTAACAAAAGAGTTTCACTTTCTACCAAAAAGTAGAATTTTAAACTTAAAAAAAATATATAAAACAAAAACATTAATTTTTTTATCCTGTTGGCAAAGATTAAATTTTTTAAAATAAAAAAAGAGAGAATTTTTGAACCAAAGTGATGAATTTTCAACTAAAATCATGAATCTTCAACTGAAATAGATCAATTTCAAACAAAAAAGATTAATTTTCAAACAAAAAGATTAATTTCTTACCAAAAAACGTCATATTTTAAACATAATAAATTAATTTTTAACGAAAAATTGGACTTTTGAACTAAAAAAAGGGCAAATTTTCAATAATTTAGTTGAATTTTGAACTAAAAAAATACAATAATTGATTTTTCTTTTAAAAAGTTAATTTTGCAACAAAAATTTCAAACAAAGTAATGAATTTTCAATAAAAATTATGAATCTTTAACTATAATAGATGAATTCTAAATGCAAAAGATGCATTTTTAACAAAAGTTTCACTTTCAATAAAAAAAGTACAAATTTAAACTAAAATGATTAATATTTACCAGAAATATTTAAATTTTTAACTAAAAAAACAAACAAATTTTAATCGCATTATTTAAAGTTCGAAGTAAAAAGATCAGTTTTTAATCAAAAATTAAATAATTACATTTCTAGTTTAAAAAAATTACTGCTCTACCAAAATTTCCAACCCAAAAATGTCAATTTTAGACAACGATATATATAAATTTTCAACTAAAATAATCAATATTTAACTGTAATACTTAAGTTTTCAAGCAACATTAATTTTTTTACAAGAAAAAAAACTTCAATAAAATACATAAATTTTCAATTAAATACTTTAATTTTCAGTTAAAAAAAAGATACATTTTCAACAATAAAGTTAATTTAGAGGTATAGAAGATGAGTTTTCAACCAAAAATAGAACCAAATACTTGAATTTTCAACTAAAAAGATGAATTTTCTTCCAAAAAGGATGAAATTTTATCAAAAAATATAATAGTTGCTATTTCAAGCGAAAAATATTGTTATTATAAATTAGAAAAAGTTAAATTTATTTAAAAAAACGAATTTTCAACCAAATTGTTTAATTTTCTACCAAAATGTAACAATGCTGAAACCCAAAAATATGAATTTTCGATAAAAAAATTAATTTTATTTTCAATAGTTTAGAAATCCTTAAAAAGCTTCAGAATTTTAAAAAACCTAAATGTTGTTTCAAATGTTTCCCAATTCGAAATTACTTTCAAAATTTGATTACAACTTTTGAACATATATTGAAATAATTTCAATTTTTCCTAATTTTTTTTAAAGAAAATCTTGCAAAATTAGAAAAACTACTTCACAATCTTTCAGATTCATTTTTGAACATTTTGAGAATATTTTTTAATATTGTCTTGAAATAATTTTCAAAATAAAAAATTATTCTCAATTTTCCTAGCTATCTTAATAAATGTTTTT
>JAWWLR010000149.1:935657-946268 GCA_035041075.1 Acraspis erinacei | reverse complement strand
GTTTCGATTCCCGGTGCAGCGATTGTTAGAAGATCTTTTTTTCAGAAAAATATAGTTAAAACCATTTTTCAAAATTATTTGTCATATTGTCAAAAAATGACTTTAGTTATTTTCTGTTATTACAGATATCCTGAAAATTACTGGCATAATAAATACAACGTCTAGCTTCAGATAGCGTATATTTCTGAAAAAGGATTCGTCTTTCGATCTCTCTAATAGCCTAATTGACAAAGCACCCGACCAGAAATCGGAAGTTCTGTGGTTCGATTCCCAGTGGAGCGATTGTTAGATGATCTTTTTTCAGATAAATATAATTTTAAAAACTTTCATAGGTTTTAATTTTGCAACTAAAATTGAACTGGTTTAATTTGGGAAGGTTTAACTAGCAATTTAAAAATTATTAATTTTTAAGTGATTTGAATTTACTTCAAACTATTGCAATTTTAAAGGTTTATAAAAATCCACCTAATTAGCTTTATTGTCAAATTATAATTTCGTTATATAATAGCAATTTAAAATTTTAGAATTTCAGAAGCTTTGCTGAAAGATTCAATTAAGTTTTTATTATTATATTGTCAAATTTCTTATTGGTTATTTGGTTATGATATTGCTCCCGTTTCTAAATTTTTGATCTGAAATCATTGAATTTCGTGATTCTTCAATTCGAAATAAAATTGTGTTAAAACATAATCTATTTCTTCAGAAATTATTGTAAATAATTTGGAGTTATTTTTTCGTGGTAAAGAAACAACTCAATTCAAAAGATTTTTATTTCTTACGTTTTTCTTGTGACTTTTTTCGGGTTTTTAGCATCCGGGTTCTTTAGACCTATTTTTTAAATATTGGCGCTGGTTTGAATTTTTCTTTGGTGGTTAAAGGAAACAACGAAGTATCCGTTAAGAGGGCGCAGGCGCCGTACAGTGGGGAAAATCTACATTTTTTTCAAAATACGAAAGAAGGTTATCCAGCCTGATTTTTAATTTAGTTTTTGAATTTTTTTATAAATAAATAAATATGAAGAAAAAAATTACAATTTTATCTATTTGACGTTCCCGGCGCACGCCAATAATAGGCAAATTGTTTTTATCGGCGACGTTTCATAGATTTACATTATATAAAGATATCCCATCATGATACAATAAACAAAACAAAATTGTATAAACAAATTATTTTTTGAGAATGTTTTTTCTATAATTTTCAATAATTTAAAGTTTTTTAAGTTATATTGCAAGAAATTTGAATGAAAACAATATTTTTATCAAAAAAATGTCTCTTAAAACTATTTTTGTTAATATTATAAACAAATGTATTATTCAGGCACTTGTCGTCAGAAAAATTCCGTTTTTTCGATGTCAATTTTTAAAAATTAGGAACCTCATGATAATTTCAGTAAAATTCATCATTTTTTTGATAAATTTGGTGATTTTTTAAAACAAATTTAATAAAAAAATGCACTATTTTGGCATTTTTCGACGGAAAAACTCGTTTTTTTTTTTAATCAGTCGTTTTATTTGGGAACTTTTCGATAGTTTCAGTAACCCATAGCGCTTTTTTTGGTGTTAAATATTTTTTATTATACAAAATTTGCCGACATGTTTCAACCTGTCTTTCAGATCCTTTTCAACGTATATTCTAGAAGGAAAACACATATGTTAAAGAATAAAAATAAAATTATTTAATGTTTATGTGCTCATTAATTATTGATGTTTACTTACTATGCAGATAAAATAAAATCGCTAAAGACTACTATGAAATTTTAATTAATTTTTTCATAATGGTTTTAATTTTGTGGTGTAATTTTTTAATAAAACTGTTAAAGAAACTGAATAAAAGTTGGTTATTTTAAATTATTTAAAAAACACGAAAACGTATCTTTTGCGATATAACCTCAAAAATCTCATCTGAAACAGAAATTATTTATGAAACAGTTAGGTTAATAAGTTTAAAAATGTTGTATTTAGTAATTTAAATAAAAGTTATATTTTACTTCATTTTGTTATTAAATTGTGGACGAACAACTAAAAAGTTAATTGAGTTACAGCGATACTGATAGCTAATTTAGAGGTTAGCTTAAGCATGGTTATATATACGTAACTAAAGAAAGACCGCGTAAAATTCAAATTAGGTTGAAATTCTATTGCAATTTTGTAATGTGATTATTGAAGATAAGTTTATTATAAATATTGCTTTACTTATTATAAATATTTCTTTTATCTCCATAGTAAGTAAACACCAATAACCAATGAGCACATACACATTAAATAATTTTCATTTTATTCTTTAACATATGTATTTGCCTTCTAGAATATGCATTGAAAAGGACCTGAAATACAGGCTGAAACATGTCGGCAAATTTTTTATACAAAAAATTTTTAACATCAAAAAAGCGGTTTATGCCTTAACAAACTTTATTTACTATTTATCGCAAAAACAAATTCATCTTCGATCATTAGGTGGAAGATTTACCTACTTTGTTGAAAATTGATTTTCTTGTTCTTTGAAACTAGTTTTTTCATCTGAAAACTTAAATAACTTATTTTTGGTTGGACATGATAGCTTTTAGTTGACCAAAAGTAATTTTTTTATCTATAAATTGTACTATTCTATAAGTATTTAAAAGTTCAACAATCTGGATCAATATTGATATATTTAGTTGTACATTTTTCTATTTTTTTTTAGAAAATTAACCTTCTTGATTGAAAGGTTAAGTCTTTTTTGAAAATTCATTCTTTCTCGGGTCCAAAATTAATTTTTTAGCTATAAATTTTACTGTTCCATTAAGGTTTTTGAAAATTCAGCAATCTGGTTAATTATCGATATATATTATCGTATATTCCTTTTTTTAACTTTTTGATTAGCAATGTATCTTCTTGGTAGAACGTTGAAATACTTTCTTAAAAATTAATTTTAATAGTTGAAGATCCAGCTCTTTGGATACAAATTTAATTATTTTGTTGAAAATTCATTTTTTATCCAAAATTCATTTTTTGGGCTATAAATTTTACTTTTTTATCAGTGGTTGATAATGCATCATGTTTATTTCACAATTTAACAATCTGGTTGATAATTAATATATATTTTATTATATATTCTTCTGTTTTGTAAAAAATTTACCTTCTTGATTGAAAATTTAACTGGTTGCTTAAACCTTGAAATACTTTCTTCAAAATTGATTTCATTAGTTGAAGATCTTTGGTTGAAAATTCAAATATTTGTTTAAGGATTACTCATTTGGATTTAAATTTTTAATGTTTTATTGCAGACTTGTCTTTTTGAATTAAAAATTTTATTATGTGCGTAAGGGATTTCACTATTTTGTTAAAAACTAACTTTTTCAACCTTAATATTTTCTAGTTTAATATTCAATCATTTTCTAGCGGATTCGCCTTTTTGGTTTCAGAATTCGACAATTTGGTTAAATCTTCCTATTCTCTCTTGACTAAAAAATCTTTCCAGTCACAAATTCATTGCTTTTGATAAAAATTTTCATCTTTTTTGTTTAAAAATGCAACTTTTTCGTACAAAATTAATCTACTTTGGTTCAAAATTTAAATATTTTGTTGAAAATTCACCTTTTTATATTAAAAATTTTAATATTTTATTGCAAACTAACTTTTTTAACATAATTATTTTCCTTTTTTTAGTTAAATTCAAATGTTTTGGATTTAAAATAAAAATATTTTTCTGATTAAAATATTAACTATTACATTTTGTGTTGAGAATTTATCGTTCTTGTTAAAGCCAACTATTGTTTATTCAAAATTAAAAAATGTATGCTTTCACTATCAAATATTATATTTTTCGAGGAGAAAATTTTTTTAAATTGGAAATTCAACTACTTTTTTGAAAGTTGGACTGCTTTAACAAAATTTGTTCGTTTGTTTATGAGTCATCATTTTAATTAAAAATTCAACTCTATTTTTTTAATTTCTTAATTTGTTAAAAATTCCAGTGTTTGGATAAATAAAATATTTTGTCAAAAATTGGTCTCTTTTGTCAGCAATTTCAGCTATTTGGTTGATAAATAATATTTTCCTTTTAAACATTCAACTTTTTTGTGAAGCATTTATCTTTGCACATTTATAATTTAAGTACGAGGTTAAAAATTCAACTTGAAAATGGAATTATTTTACTGAAGATTCTATTAATTTGTTAAAAAGTCATCTTTTTTTCAAAAATTCTTTTAATTTATTGAAAATTAATTTATTTTATCAAACTTTGGTCGTTGGATTCTTGTTTTTTAAAAGAGTTTGCATCAATTTGGTGATTGGACGTTAAGTATGATTTTTAATTTGAATTTTATTCTAATTTAAATTTCCTAAATTTTAATTAATTTTGTTATAAAAACTTTACTATTTTGATAAAAAATGACCTTTTTTAGTTATAAATTATATAATAGAACGAACTTACCTATTGAAGTTCCATTTAAGACTAATAAAAAAGTGTAATTCATTCCGATTCGCTAAAAAACTTTTACTGATCTAATAATATATATTATTTTATAGCAAAATTTTTCGTTTTGACCAATTGATACAAATTGCACCGGAAAATTTGAAAATGATGCAAAGATGTCATTGTACGTCGTTGCGTCCGTCTTATTCGCTATTGGATGTATTTGCGTCCACCTTGTTGCCCCTATTTGCGTCAGGACGCAAACTGGTACTTCATGCGACAGCACCAGTTTGCGTTCGTTTCGATCGCAATGGTTAGATCGCAAATAGGGACAGAATTTGTAGGATCCAATTTGCGTCTGCTCTTCAGAGGTTATGATATACTCGAATTATTCCGATCAAACTTATGTCACTTTATAGATTTTACTGCAGAAAAAAGCAGGATATAGGGAAAGACTGATGTTTATCATATCACTTACAAAAAAGTTCAGCATAAGTACACTCACAATTCAATTATTTCAAATACTTTAAACATACGGACGCACGCATGTACATTAAAATATTATTGCCCTGCTTATCGACTATTGTGTAAAATAAATAATTCACTGGCAATTTATCTAATAAAATTACATTTTTGAATAGCTTGTTGAGCTGAATTCACACGACACTTGACTTACCTGAAAATTATTTCTCCCGATCCGCAACAACGACAAATTGACAGTTGACATGAAAAATGAAGAGCTAAAAACTTCCTTCATGGGATGACATATGATTACATTAGGGTGGGATTGATCTATTCGGAAGAGGCGCGGATACAATTGTAATCGAACTTCACTGGGTAAGTTCTTTCAATTACATAATTATATTTTCATTTAATTTATACATATATATGTGTGTGTGTGTGTGTGTGTGTTCCGAGATAATTTCATTTAATCAAGCGATTTGGAATAACCAAGCTGTGCAAATCTTAATTTTTCAACAACAAAATTTATGTTTCGTGTTTTACCCGACGAATTAATACGATCGTGGATTCTAATTTGAAGAGAAGATTCTGTATTCCGGATATTATTAATTTTCATCAACGAGAATGTTTACATTATATTGATACTGCTATAAGAAAATCCTTTTTCATACTCATCTGTAAAGAAACTTAAAAAATCAGAATCTGGTGCATTCAGGAAATCAAGAAACTCCTTCTGGCAGAAATTTCCCCATTTCTTGAAGGTTCCGTCGTTACTTTTATAAGAAAAAGCACTCAAAAAATGATTCATGACAACAATAAGAGATTCCGGAATACCTCATTCATAAATTCCTGTCGGACAAATATCCCGCCACCAGGGTAAGGCTCTTCGAAAAAGGATAAAATTTCCTGTAACAGCAAATTACAAGATTTAATTCTGAGTAGGCCAAGCAGGCACTAGCAAAATACCTTCATCCTAATCCCTTTTAATTTTTCTTAGAATTTCTAGAGTAACACTAAACGTTGGAAAAGCATAAAAGACAAATATTTTGCAGTCAAGAGTGAATGAGTCAAATGCCTCAGACCCAGGAACTTTTTCTTGGAAACATAACGAATACACTTCGTCTTTGTATGACTTGCGAATAAATGAATTTCCGATGGTCGAAAATTTTATGATAATATCATTAAAAGCGAAAAAGTCTCATTCAAAA
Source organism: Acraspis erinacei (assembly GCA_035041075.1). Classification (NCBI taxonomy): domain Eukaryota; kingdom Metazoa; phylum Arthropoda; class Insecta; order Hymenoptera; family Cynipidae; genus Acraspis; species Acraspis erinacei. The sequence goes on along the minus strand of JAWWLR010000149.1, from coordinate 940,206 downwards.
CTCCGTTCCCTTTTCCAACTTCCTTCATTCAAAATCCACCCCAAAATTATCCTTTGACAGTGCAACGATTGTGAAAATCTCTTAGCTAAAAACGAGACCTTCGTTGGCAATAGTGCTAGTTAATATGCGAGATTACCGCCACTGTATATCAGTTTCGTGAAGTTTTACAGCCATTATTTTATCATACAGTACAAGTCCGATAACTTTTCATCGTCGGGGCTGTAGGCATAGTGGGAAAACCCTAATTAGTGAGCGTGCCGTGCGTGTGAGGACATGTTAAGGGGAGTATACACTTATCGGATGGCAACTTTTCGGACTTGTACTGTTATTTCCTCTGTTATATTTCAAGGCTAGGAATCTAAGGCTTGCAAAATCTCTATTGTAAACCCAATTATATTTAATAGCTCGAAAACAAGTCACAATGGGATCCAACAAATTGTTCAAAAAATCGAATAGCACATCGACAAACAATTACAATCTATAAGTTTAATTACAGATCAATTATCTTCGATCTTAAAACGTTCTGGTTCAAGGAACTTATTTAGATTTTCAAGAATGAAAATAAATCTAAAAGTATCATTTTGTTTTGGAACGAGAAATACTGAAGAAATAAATTGGTCACGTAATAGAGTATACACTTAAATGTTTCCTTTAGACTAAGTTGATAAATTAATATATTAATATTATTTTTGTCGACACTCGACCAATTCGACGTACGTGCAGGTTTAAACTGGTGAGGAATTGAAGAAAAAAAAGATATCCCATAACCCTCGTTCTACTATGGAAACCTAGCGCCTGTGGTTAGAGTCTGACAATTATTCAAAAAAAAATTAACGTAATCGTTCCTACAATTTTTCGTACAGTATCATTTAATATCACCTCGTTGAGTCCCTCGTAGGTTCCTTCGCCGTTCCCTTCGAGGAGCCTCTCCTAAATTTTGTTTCTAAATGAGGATCCTTTTTCCGGTAATTCTTAGTAGGATCCCCAAACGTTTTCATCTGCCCACCCTGAGAATCCTATTTTGAAGCTCAGCGAGTAAACAGCACGATTCGCTCACAGCTTCTATTAAAGGAATTTATTCGTATTAATTTATTAGTAGGTAAACTCAATGTGCTAAGTTTTTCTATTGCAGATAAGCAGGTTGTCAACAGAGCTTGTTTCAAAATAATTCGAATATTTTGAAATAAAACTGATTCTCGTGGCTGGACAGTAGTTTGAACCTGAAAGTTTAGTTTTAATGGATTGATTAATAGACAATCAATAGGTGGTGGATATTTTTAAGTAACTCTTTTATCTCATACTTAGATAAACCTACTTCATGTTTGCCCAACCAACAGATTGAAAATTCTTCGTGCACTTGTTGTACCCGTTCTTGCACAACACCTTTTTTAACCTCGTTTAGGATCTCGTTATAAAGAGTTTTTTTTGGATGTATCATCCTTCTGAAAATTCGAGTGGACTTCTTGTGGTAGTTAGGAATCATTATCTCAAAATTGACGAAGATCATCACCTAGTTTGACCATCTGTTTAGAATAAGAACGAAATATTGTAAAATAAAGATTTCATTACAAAAATGAGATTTCATGTCAATGCCTCTGGAAACATAGCAGCTTCCGCTGCACTAAACTCAGGTTAGGGCCTGCCTGACGTGTGGAGATTAACGGAAACGTGTGGGAAAACGGAAATGACGTTTTTCACAGGAAATTAGTTGGGCCGACAATTACATGTGATCTGAGGCATTTCTTATTTCACTGGTCTAGGTATGTAATATACTATTCCTAGGCTTCAAACCTTTTCTTGAGTTTGCGTGAAGAATTAATTTCCTGTGAAAAACTTCGTTTCCGTTTTCCCATCTCGGAACGATGTGATACTTTCAGCATAAAAAAGAGAATGGCAGCCCAGGCGAGCATGGTGGTGTCGGCGCATTTTTGTTTTCAGTTTGGACTTTAAAAATGTGAAAAACCAGCATGAAGTCACAATTCATCTTTTCGGGTTTAAAAATCTATTATAAATTCTACATGATGAGAGCTTTAATATGAAACATCCTAAAAAAAATCGGACTAAAAGAAAAGCTTCCCGCATAGTGGAATTATCATCCCTCAATTTACTTATCCATTCCCATTTCACCCAAAATAATGGCTTGCTTATAATTTGATATTTATATACAAAGCAGATTTTTCCAAAATTTCTCTGTTTTTCTACGATCAACAGTAATAATTTGACCCCTAATTTTGTACATTAAGCATATTATTTGTAACCTATGACCTTTAATCATATATGCCCGAGTCGAATAAGCGGCTGCTTATTCTACTAGCTCCTACGTAGCCACTCCTAAAGATATTTTTATTCCATTTTGCTTCTAAATAAGATTCAGCCTCTACATTGAAGGTCTTGCTTCTATGCTCTTCAGTTTTACTGATATCTCCTTTATAGCTCCATATTCTCCGTAGAATTTTTCAGTTCTCTTTTAATGCATAAAATATGTCGCGTCGTTGCCTCAAAGCTTGCACCCTCGTAACTGATACTTTTTTGTTTCCTCTAATCTCCATCAGCACAGTCTGTAAAAGCAACAGTTTTAGTGGTTTTAAATAATAAATATTAAAGTAATAACATCGAAATGGCTTCAAGAAGAAATAATTTTGACCTGATCTGGTCGCTGGATGATAGGAAACAAGATGTAATTCAATTCATCATTAATGTTGCCGCTTGCAGCCCAGTGACGTTTGCGCATGCGCACTGTGTCAACGGGCCGACATAAAACTTTACGCCCGCTATATATGAGACTTTACGCCCGCTACACATACTTTGCACCGGACGAAAATGCATTTTTCATTAAATCACTAGACATATCAACCAATGGTATTCTCATAGTTATTCACAGAATCTCTGTCATTGGCTGAAATATCTAGTGATTTGACCAATTACGGAAATCGTAACGCCACTCTGCCATAATGGGGGAATGTACTATGAGTTTCGAGAGTGTAGTTTCGAATCGTTTGAGGCCTGATGAACAACAAAGTGAGTATCAGAGAGAAACAGTGAGAATGTGGAGAAAATGAATACTTAACCCTCTCACGTTAAAACATTATTCTTCAAGAAAAAAAATATAAAAAAGTAATATAATTATAATAAATATTTTTCCTATGCCCCCGAAGTTACTATATATCTAAAGAGGGAATTTCATGCTTTCAGAGTGGATAAGTAAGTGTAAATACATAAAATAACAATAAAATACCATAAAGCCATTTATTTATCATAAAAAATATATCAAAATGTAAAAAATACAACGAAACACTTAGGTCTCGGCCAAACGCTCGCATTCAGTGCATACAGGTGCACGATGGTCGTCACACATTCTACGCATTCAGTTTGGGCACCTCATGCGTGTTCTACTAGAAACACTCGTTTCACACATGTGAACATGTTAACAATTGTTCCTTGGTCTCCTTAACACTTAAATTCAATTCGTGAAACAATCTGACCTTGTTCATACAGTAGGCGATGATTGAATCTGATTTATTCTGCACACGTTCGGTTATCCATTGCCACTTAGTTGTTAAATTCTCTGAAACAATGAACGTATTGCTGAAAGATTGTTCGAGCATATGCTATATACTTAGTTTATCAGCTTTTATGTAAACCAGTTTGAATACTACCACTGAGATCAGGCAAAGCATGATACAATTATTCTTTCGAAAGTTGCGTCGCGTTGGCCGTTTAATACAATCATCATAGCCATTATGCGTTCAAAAAAATTCGTTTGGATCGGCGATCGAACACTTATTTATTTTTAAATGATTGTCGCCACCGTGGTAATCGCGATGAAGTTGAGAGTCAGTTGGGCAGAGGTGGGGTTGAACGAAGGGATTGTTGATCTTTATTCGAACTACTGGCGTTTTGTTTATTATCGAGAAGATTTTCATGACTTCGATGTAGCGGATCCTCGCCATAATCTTGTGGTTGGTTTATCGCAGGAAGGGCGTGCACATTTTCGTTTTCCCGATTAATGGCTCCAAAGTTTTCTCTCACTGTATTATTACGTGCAGTTCATTCACTTCCGAATTCTGACCCGTCATTCAAATTTGTGCCATGCGTTGCGTCAAATGCAACCGGCGTCCCGTAAAATCTTTCCTAATAGAAGCTCTCCTGATATCTTCGTTAACATTGATCCAGCCTTTAGTTGTAAAAAAGGCTTTTGGGCTGTCGTTTTGAAAAATCTTTTTTTAGAAACATCGCTGTGTTGTAGTCAATACCAGTCAATACGTATATGGTATTAAAAGAACTTCAGGATGTAAAATGCTTTTAAAATTGTAAAATATTTGGAATCTAACTAAAAAAAAATACCAGCTAAGGTCCAAGATGAAATTAGACACAAGACTTTAACCCTAACTTCTGAATATATCAAAAAACCTATACACATTTCCAACACTGATAGACTTACTGCTAAAAATATTACATTAACAAGTAGCTTTTTAAATTCAAATAAACACTTATTGGTGACACGAGCAGACAAGGGTAGTGTTACTGTAGTGATGGGTAGACGGAAATA
>JAWWLR010000149.1:889627-914912 GCA_035041075.1 Acraspis erinacei | reverse complement strand
GAAAGGGCGCGAAAGTTTGATACTTTTCAAATATAAAAAATAAAATCGAGTAGTTAAATCTTCAGTCAAAACAAATAATATTGTCAACTGAACCAAATTTTTGTAACAAATTAGATAAATTTTTAAACAAGCAAATAAACTTTCAAATAAAATGATAAATTTTTAATAAAAAAATGGAATAGTTAAATTTTCAGTTTAGAAAATTTATTTTCGACTAAAACGACGAATCTCGACACCAAAAGATTAATTTTAAATCTAAATAGTACATTTTGTGCAAGAAAATTAATTTTCAAGCGATAATGATAAATTTTCAACGAAATAGTTCAATTTTAAACCAAAAAATATCAGGATGAAAAAATCTACTACAATGATAAATTTTCAAGCATAAACATCAATTTTTAACACAATAGATAATTTATCAACAAAAAAGAAGAATTTTCAACCAAAAAGATTAATTTTTAACGAAAATTGTGAGCCTTTCCCCCAAAAATGAATTTTTAGCCAAATATTTAAATCGCTAACAATAAAGATAAATTTCCCACCAAGATTATTTTTTACCAAATAGGCGACTTTTCACGAAAATAAATTTTTAGTCACAGAAATAATTTTTTAACGAAAATATTGAATTTCTAACCAAAAAAGTATATTTTCAACCACGAATATTAATTTTCTAAAAAATACATTAATTGATGAATTTCCCATGAAAGAGTTGAATTTTGTAACAAAGAAACACAATTTGAATCAGGAATATTATTGTTTCACCAAAAAATGCGCATTTTCAATTAAGTGTGTTTATAAATTAGTAACAAAAGACTTAAATTTAAAAAATGTAAATTTTCAGTCAAACATGAAATAGCTAAACATTCAGTTTAAAAAATGTTTTCAAACAATTCGAATTTTCATGACAATAAATCAATTTTCAACGAAAGAAATACAATTTTTTTTAAATGATACATCTTTTACCCAAGAAAATGAATTTTTAATCAGGAACATTAATAATTTTCTAACAAAAATATATAATTTTAACAGAATACATCCATTTTTAACCAAATAGTCGATATTTTCAACGGTAAAAATTAATTTTCAACCAACGTGTTTTCATAAAAAATACCTTAATTTTCAACTTAATAAACTAAATTGTAAAAGTTATTGCATAAAAATGGATAGTTACATTTTTAGTTAATAAAATTAATTAAAAAAAAAATAATGTTCTACTAAAATGGTGAATCTTCAACCAAAAAGATAATTTTCTACCGAGAAAGTCAAATTTTCAACTAAAAATCAGTTAAATATTATATTTTAAACGAAGGGTGAACTAGTAAATTTTCAGTAAAAAAATTCATTTTCAAACGATAATAACGAATTTTCAACAAAATAGTTCAATTTTAAACTAAAAATACAAATTAAAAATTAATTAAAAATATTTATAATAAAATGATCAATATTTAAGAAAAGAGCTGAATTTTTGACGCACTAGATGATTTATCAACCAAAAACATAAATTTCCGACCAAAAAGATGAATACAAACCAAAATTATGTATTTTTTCTACAAAAAGATAAATTTTTCACCAAATGTTTGAAATTCGTCTAACCAATAAAATTAATTTTAAACGATAATTATGAATCTTTCCCCCAAAAATGAATTTTCAACAAAATAAATAAATAATAAAACAGAAATAAATGTATAACAAAAATGATGAATCTTTCATTTAAAAAAATGAAGTTTTAAACAAAATATTTATTTTGTAACTTAAAAGTTGAATTTCCAACCAAAAAGATGAATTTTCAACGAGGAAGATTAATTTATACCAAAAGAGGATGAATTTTCAACCACGAAAATTAATTTTCAAATTAAAAATATAAGTTTTAACCCAAAAATCGAAAATACACAGAATATTAATTTACAAAAAGACGAATTTTCAACCAAAAAGATGAAATTTCAAAAATGAACATTAATTTTCTACAAAATGCATGAATTTTTAACCAAATAGTTTAATTTTCAACTACAAAAAGATTAATTTTTACCTAAAAACTGAATATATTTATTTTTAGTTATGGAAATTATTTTCAACTAACAAACCAAGAATTTTCAAAATTACTGTTCCGTTTTCAACAAATAAAAATAAATAATTTTTAGTCAAAAAAATCAATTTTCCACGCAAAATTGGATTTTCAACAAAAGAAATTCATTTTTAATCAAGAATATTAATGTTTCACCAAAAAAGATGCATTTTCAAATAAATATGTATATGAATTTGTACGAAAATAGGTGAATTTTCAAATTGTAAATTTTAATTCAATCACGAAATAGTCGAACATTCAGATAAAAAAGTGTTTTCGATAAAAAATGACGAATTTTCGAAAAAACAAATCAATTTTCTATTAAAAAATGCATTTTTAACAAAAATGTTGAATCTTTCACCCAAGAAAATTAATTTTTAACCACGAACATTAATTTTCTATAAAAAAATTAAATTTGGAAAAAATACATCAATTTTTAACCAACTAGTTGAATCTTCCACTATAAAATATAATTTTCTAATTTTCAATCGTACAAAGAACAAGTTTTTCCTAAAAAATAGTGTGACCAGAAGATGACTTTTCTACAAAAAAAACTAACAAAAAATTTGGAACTAAAAATTGAACAGTTAAATTTTCAATTGAAAAAAATAATTTTTAATGCAAAAAACAAATTTAGAACGAAATAGATCAATATTCAACCAACAAGATTAATTTTGTTTTAAAAAGAAAAATTTTCATAAAAATAAGTGAATTTTGAAATAAAAAAGTAACTTTCAAACACAAAATTGATTTTTTTTCTAACTATTACTATTTTTATATATGTCACACATTTTTTATATGTTTATATTTCATGTTATCTTCTTCTTCATTTTATTCTTAACAATTTTTAATTTATTGTAAAGTTTGGTTTAAAAATAGCGCGTTTTCGTCACTTCTGGTTCCGGTTTAATCGCAGCCAATCAAAACAGTCGGAAGTTGTGACACAACTCCACCTACCGGATCTCTACATGAACTGAGATATCGCGTTGAAACTTTAGCAAAATAATTGAAAGGCATTACTTTTATTTTTTAAATTAACTTTTACTTTCACTAACAGCTGTTATTTTGTAATAAATTATTATTATGCATAATACGTCATTTTTTTCTCATAATAAAGTAAAATTAATTAAAATTTAATAATTTTTTTAATGTTTCCGACGTTGTGAAATAATTATCTGAATTTAGTCTTCAAAATTGTATATGGGTGTGTTTTAAGTTTTTTATAATTAGTTTAAAAGATTGTTATTACTTTAAATTTTCAGAAAGTTATAAGACAACAATTATTTTAATGTTTCAATAATTGTTTATTGCTTTTTATGTTATAAACTTATTATGTAACTATTGAAGTATTACTTTTTTCTTCAAAAAAAAAATCAAATTGTATTAAGATAGAATTTAAATTGTTTTAAATGAAATAAAATAAATTGATTACTTACATGGTTATGGATTTTTCAAGCTTAGTGATATTGTGAAATGAGTTTCTGATTTCAGTTTTCAAAATTATAAGTATATTTATTTTAATTTCTTGTTGGAGTAAGTTTTAAAAGTTATTAATAATTGCAATTTAGAGAAAAATTAAATAAAAAATAAATACAAAATTAAATAATCTCGAAATAGTTCAAAGCTTATTAACAAATAAAAATTTAAAAAAAAATTCAAATTGAAAATAAAAAATTATTTGAGTATTCCAATTAAAATCATTATTTAAATATGTTAATATTGTGAAGTCATTACTAAATATTATTAACTGATGAATTCTTTTCATAATGTTAAATTCAATGAGGACTAAATTTTAATTTTTTTAAATTAAGTAAATAAATCGACTCTTTACTTTAAGGTTATGTAATTGAATATAGCTTATAATTTGTATAATGATAGTTTATTTAGATTTAAAATACCCCCATTTCAGTTACATAATTTTTCAAATGTGAAAATTCAAATTTAAAAAAATGTATTAACTAAAAATAATTTGAACTTTTTAGCGAAAATTATAGTTTAATGCTTACTATTTTCTAAAATTATCAATTGAAAATCAGAAAATTGGGTAAATTATAAAAATGAGTACCAAAGTAAGCACGCGCATATAACAGTCTAGCGTTCCAAGTTTCCAGAATTCCAGAAAAAAATTAATATGGGAAAATTTTTAGAAAACATTTTTTTATAAATCCAGAAATTTAGGAAAGCAGAAGTGTTTCCAAGTACCTTTTAGTTAATTTCCCAAATTTGCAACCTATTGTCCCAATTAATGTGGAAGCAAGTTGTTGCAAAAAAATGTCGGTAAGGTAGGAATCCGGCATTACATGGCCTTAAAGACATGTGACACTTATCCGTTTTCTACTTTACCGACATTTTTTTGATCGTACAAATTCTATCCGAAATTAGAATTTGAGCTGGAATTTTAAGAAAATAAAGAATTTGTATGATACAAAAATGTCGGTAAGGTAGGAATTGTGTAATTATGACATGGCCTTTAAAAAAATTTAATTTTTCAATAAAATTCCTTACTGTATCCAAAAGCCACGGCTTTGTTCATCATTTAAGATATCCCAAGTCTCGATTTCGACCACATTAGATTCGACATTATTTTTTTTAATTGCTGAGACTGTATTTTCTCGTCCTCCTAATAAAATCTAAAGCAATTAAATTTTTTATGATTAATTTTTTTTTTAAAACATTGACATGTTTTTTTTTAATAATTACTTCATAAACGTCCGAATCCTCGCCCAAATGAGTTCTAAGTGCGATTCTTGCGTCGTGACTAGCTTGAATCTTCAAATTTATTTGAAGACTTGAAATTGGAAAGTAGCAATAATCTACACTGTCTTCTGTATTAATTCCTACTATAATATTAAAAGAAGAAATTATAAATAATTAATTAAGCTTTATAAAATAGATTTAAAGTTTTTGAAAATTTGATATTTTTTATTAATGGAGATAAAAATACAAAATTTAATTGTTTATTGTTGAAAATTGTAATAAAAATAATTTTAAAAAGTATTAAAAAGATATTGTAATTAAAAAATTGTACTTTCTAAGAAATATAATAATCAAAAATTATTATTAAATTATACTTTATTTCGGAAGACCTCTTTAATTTAAACGCTTTCATATTTTTTTAATGTTTTATTTTTTTTATTTAACGAAATAGTTAAATTTTTAAAACGAAATAATTAAACTTGTAACAAAACAGTAGATTTTAATCAAGAAAGATGGATTTTCAAAAAATTAAATTTTCAGTTTAAAAAATGAATTTTTAAAAAACATAAAAATAATTTTCAACCACTGAAATAATAAAAAAAAAAAAAACGAATTATTTAGATAAAAAAAATTAATTCTGAAAAAAATGAATTTACAACAGAAGAACTAAATAAACCAAATTTAAAACCAAAATTTTTTTAATTTATTAAAAAAAAGAATTCTCAACGAAAAATAATTTAAAGAAAATTAATTCTCAAGCAAAACAAAAAAAAACAATCTTTAGAAAAATAGTTAAATTTACAACCTAAGACTTGAATTCTTAACCGAAACGTTTTTTTAACCAAAAATCTTTTTTGTACGAACAAGATGAATTATCAATCAAATACACGAATATTTAACCAAAAAAAGTAATTTTTCAAAAATTAGTTGAATTTTGAACAAAGTATTTAATTTAAAAAAAAATTCTTAACAAAACGTGCAACAGCTAATATTCCATTAAACAAATTTTTTTAATTTTTCATCAAAACAATTCAATACCACCAAAAAGGCGAATTTTCAACACAATAGTTTAATTCTTAACTAAAATAAATTAATTTTCTACAAAAACGATGAAGTATCACCAAAATACATGAATATTGAAAACAAAAAATTCAATTTTTGTTTAAAAATAATTTCAAATTAAAATTAAATATAATAAATAAATATAAATATATAAATAAAATTAAAATCTGAATTATTATTATTTTTTAAATAAAAACAAGTCCGATCAAATAAATAAATTTTTATTATGTATGAAGTATATGAATAATTTTATTTTTTTACCAAAAAGAATGAATTTTTAATCCAAAATTACGAATTTTCATCCAAACAGTTGAATTTTCGGCCAAAAAGATGAATTTTAAAAAAAAGTTGAGTTTTTAAAACGAAATAATTAAATGTTTAACAAAACAGTGGAATTTTCTACCAAATAGTTCAACTTTTTATCTTCAAATATAAATAATTTTTAACCTTACAAGATGAATTTATAACTAAAAGGATCAAGATTAAACAAGAAATACAATTTTTTAATTTTTAGTTTGAAAAGCTAATTTTCAAAGAAAAAAAATTTCAGCTATTTAAATTCAACGAAAAAAGGCGAATTTTTAACAAAACAGTTTAAGTTTTTTTCAAATATTAGAATATTCAACTTATGATGAAAAATTTTGCAACCAAAGATTAAATAGCCAAATTTTTAGATAAAAAAAATTTATTCTGAAAAAAATGAATTTCCAACAGAAGAACTAAATTTAAAAAAAAAAACATTTAATCTTTCATCAAAAAGTTTAACTTTCTACCGAAGTAGTTTAATTTTAAACCAAAAATATGAATATTCAAGAAAAAATTTAATTTTTAACCAAATTGTTTAATTATCTACCAAATTGTTAAAATTTTTAACCGAAAAGCCCAATTTTCTATAAAACAACTTAATTTTTTAAAACAATTATTAAATAAAAGAATTATCAACGAAACATAATAGTTAATATTTCAACACAACAAAACTTTTAATTTATAATAAAGAAAAGCATTTTCATGAAAAAAGGTTGAATTTTTAATCAAGAAGAATTATTTTCGACAAAAAAATAATAGTTACATTTTCAGTCAAGAAAATTAATTTTCAAGCAAAATAAAGAAAACAATTATTAGAAAAATAGTTAAATTTACAACCGAAGACTTGAATTTAACAGCTAACATTTAATTCAAAATGACGAATTTCCATCCAAACAGTTGAATTTTGGACCAAAAAAGATCAATTTAAAAAAAAGTTGAATTATTAAAACGAAATAATTAAACGTTTAACAAAACAGTGGATTTTTCTACCAAATATAACTAAAAAGATCAAGATTAAACCAGAAATAAAATTTTTAAATTTTTAGTTTGAAAAGCTAAATAAAAAAAATTGCTGCTATTTAAATTCAACGACAAAAAGACAAACTCTTAACAAAATAATCAATTTTTCAAGCTCAAAAGTCGAAATTTTCAGAAAAAATTTGACTTTTAAAGCGGAAAAGAAAATTTTTTAACAAGAAAGTAAATTTTTAATTAAGAAAGATATATTTGCCACGCAATAATGAAATTTTTAACTAAAAATGATCAAACTTCAACGAAAAATAGTTGAATTCAACGAAAAAATACGCTGTTTTAACCCAATAGTCGAATTTTTAACTGAAAAACAACAATTTTCAATAAAAAATGGAATTGTTAAATTTTCATTTTAAACAGGAAAAGAAGAATTTTCAAAAGAAACTTAATTTTTAATCAAGAACGATGGATTTTCATCGCAGAAATTAAATTTTCAACTAAAAATTATTAAACTCGAACCAAAAATTGAATCGGTAAGTTTATAATTAAAAAAAAATGTTAAGCAGTTGAATTCAACGAAAAAAGGCGAATTTTTAATCAATTATTTGCATTTTTCCAAATATTAGAATATTCAACAAAATATATGAAATAAATAAAATTAATAATAAATTAATTGATAAATAATATTAATTAATAATAATTACTTATATAATAATTATATAATAAGAATTAACTAATAATTTTAATTGATAATAATTAATAAATAATAATAAATAATAATAAAATATAAATAAATAGAATATAATAAAATAAATACATGAAATATATCAATATATGAATATTGAAAATGAAATAGCTCAATTTTCAGATAACACAAAATAATTTTAAAAAATTAATTCACAACAAAATAACTAAACTTTTAAATAAAAATTTAATTGTTAATCAAAAAGTTTAATGTTCTACCAAAGTTGTTTATAGATCAACCAAAAATATGAATATTCAAGACAAAAGTTAATTTTCAAACCAAAATGTTTAATTATCTACCAAATTGTTGAATTTTTTAAACAAAAGGACCAATTTTCTAAAAAAAAATAATTTTTAACGAAAAAGGTAATTTATGACCAAATAAAAAATTAATAAATTAAAATGAATTTTTTCAAAATAGTCAAATTTAGAACCGGTTATATGTACGATCAAAAAGTTTATTTTTTAACCAAGACGATTATTTTCCACAAAAAGTGGAAACTACTTGTGCACCAAAAAAATTAATTTTTGAACAAATTTCGGTTCCCCGAAATTTCGGAAACTGTCACCAATTAGAATTTTTTTCATGCGCGCTCCTGATCCAGTTATAATTTTTTTTAAACATATGGAAAATATAATGAAATTTCGATATTTTAATTATCTGCTTAAAATTATGTGACATCGCATTTGTTATTTTTTGTAAATATATCTTTGGGATATTATATTTTTATTTTTAAATAATTCTTAAATATAATTTTTAATGTATTTTGCATTAGCCATTAATTATTGATTATTTACTGACGATAGCTATTGAAAAAAATATAAAAAAATTATTTATTTAAATACTGAGTGAATTTTATATTAACTAAATTATAAAAAAATGTATGTAATTATAAATAAACTGTCAAAATAAAAGATTAAAAATAGTTTTTTGGAATAATTCTTCAATAATAAATTTTTTTCAATAATAAAATAATACATTTTTATTTTAAAAAATACCTTTTTAATCATTATATTTATTCTAATTATTTTCCTGTATTATGAATGAAAACAAAGATCGTTAAAATGATTACAGAATAATTTTGTTATAATAAAATAAATAAATAATTCATTAATTAACAAACACCATTATTAGTTAATTTTAACAACATTAAGAAATTATACGATTTCTAATTATTTATTTTAAAACTGACTTTGAAAGCAGGTGCTAATTTATTTTATTTTTATTACTCATAAAATTGCATTGAGTTTCGCAATATATTATTCCGGTTTAAAAATATTTTACATTGTTTTTATTCCTTGAATTTTGTTCCATATTCGGAATTTTTTAATTCTGTAATTTAGTTTGTTTTTCTGTTATACCATTGCTACTTTTATAAATAAAATTGAGAAAAATACTCACTGGGATTCGCCATAACACTTTAGACCATTCTACGCACTTTTTAAAACTTTTTTTTCTACTAAAATAATACTATTATTTTTAAGAATGACTATTCTACACACAGGCCGCACAGCTGTTTCATTCAATGACAGAGCCACCCTGCGTACAATTCTTCAAACTCGGCATCAGGTTGACCAATCTTGATGAAAATCCCTAGAGTTCAAATGCCAGTTATTGTCGACAAATCTGCACTTTTTGAATTAAACTTTTTTTCTAAATTATCATTCGAATTAGAATTTTACAGAATAATTAAATTCCTTAACAATAAAATTCCCGAATTTGAAAATTCTAAAATAATAAAATTCTCGAATTGAATAGTTCAAGAAAAATAAAATTCCCTAATTGGAAAACTCTCCTATAATCAAATTTTCGAATAAGATTACTAAATTGAAAAATGACCGAATAATCAAATTCCCTAATTCAGAAATTCACAAATAATAAAATTCCAGAAATGCCGAATTCCCGAACTTGAAAATTTCCTAATAATAAAATTTGCGAATAATAAAATACACGAATGATCAAATTCCCGAATAATAAATTTTCCTAGTTGGAATCTTTTTGAATAATATAATTCCCTAATTGGAACATTTCCGAGTAATAAAGTCCCGAATAGATCAATTTCCTTGTGATAAAATTTGCTAAATATACAATTTTAGAATAATAAAATTCAAGAACTATAAAATTTCCAGAAAATGAAATGTTCGGTTTATAAAATTCCCTTAGAATAAAATTCCCGAATTTGAAAATTTCAGAATAATAAAATTTACTAATACTAAAATTTTCGAATAATAAAATTCCACAATAATGAAATTCCCGAATTAAAAAACTCCCTAATCGTCAAATTTCCGAATTAGATAATTCCCGAATAATAATATTCTCGACTAATGAAATTCCCCAATAACAAAAATCCCAAAGAATGAAATTATCAAAAAATGAAATTCCCAAACAATGAAATTCCCAAAAAATAAAAACTTCCGATGAATAAAATTCCCATATTAGAAAATTCCCGAATAATAAAATTTGCGATTAACAAAATTCCCTAATAATAAGATTCCCGAATAACGAGATTTCCGAATTTTAAAAGTCCCGTATTAGAAAATTCCTGAATAATAAACTTCCCGAATTGGATGGAAAATTCCCAAATAATAAAATTCGCGATTAATAAAATTCCTTAATTATAAAATTTTCGAATGATAAAATTCCTGAATAATAAATTTCCCGAATTGGAAAAATCCTGAATAATAAAATTCCCTAATTGGAAAATTCCCGAATTAGAAAATTCCCGAATAATAGAATTTCCGAGTAATAAAGTTCTCGAACAGATAAATTTCTTAATATTAAAATTCATGAATTATACAATTTCCGAATAATAACATTTCCGAACTTGAAAAGTTCGGAATAATAAAATTAACCAATAATAAAATTCCCGAATGATACAATTCCCCAATAATACAGTTCCCGAAAAAAAGAAATTCCTGAATAATAAAATTGACGTTTTGGAAAATTCTCCAATAAGAGAATTCCCTACTTGGAAAATTCCCGAATAAGGGAATTGCCGAATAATAAAATTCCACAATAATTAAATCCCCGAATAATGAAATTACCGAATTAGAAAATTCCTGAATAATAAAATCCCTGGATTGGTAAATTCCCGAATAATAAAATTCGCGACTAATAAAATTACCCAATAATAAAATTCCTAAATAATGAAATAATAAAATTACCCAATCATTAAATTCCTGAATAATGAAATTACCGAATTAGAAAATTCCTGAATAATGAATTTCACGATTAGGAAAATTCCCGAATTAAAAAATTCCCGAATAATAAAATTCTCAAATAATTTAATTCCCTAATTAGAAAACTCCCGAGTAATAAAATTTTCGAATTGAAAAATTCCCGGATAATAAAATTTCCGAGGAGAAAACTACCCTAATTGTAATATTCCCTGATAATAAAATTCCCGAATTATTAAATTTTCTAATTATAAAATTCTGGACTTGGAAAATTACCGAATAATAAAATTGCCGAATAATAAGATTCCCTAATGACCAGATTTCCTAATTTAAAAAGTCCCGATTTAGAACATTTCTGAATGACAAACTTCCCGAATTGAAAAATTCCCAAATAGTAAAATTCGTGATTGCTAAAATTCCCGAATTATAAACTTCCCAAACTGGAAATTTTCCGAAAAATAAAATTCGCGAATAATAAAATACGCAAATTATAAAATTTCCTAATGATAAAATTCCGGCATAATAAATTCCCGAATTGGAAAATTTCTGAATAATAAAATTCTCTAATTGGAAAATTTCCTAATTGGAAAATTCCCGAACTTGAAAACTCCCGAATAATAAAATTGCAGAATTGGAAAATTTCCGAATAATAGAATTTCCGATTAATAGAGATCCCGAATAGTTCAATTTCCTAATAAAAGAATTCGCAAATTATAGACTTCCCGAATAATAGCATTCCGGAATTATAAAATTTCCAGAAAAAGAAATTTTCGAATGATAAAATTCCCGAATTGGGCATTTCTCGAATAATAAAATTTCCGAACTGCAAAATTTCGGAATAACAAAATTAACCAATAATGAAATTCTCGAATTATACAATTCCCGAAAAAAGAAATTCCTCGATAATAAAATTAACGATTAGGAAAATTCCCCAGGAAGAAAATGCCTTAATTGGAAAATTCCCGAATAATTAAATTCTCGAATGAGAAAATTACCGAATAATAAAATTTCCGAATTATGGAATTCCCGAATAATAAAATTACCCTATAATTAAATCCCCGAATAAGGAAATTACTGAATTAGAAAATTCCTGAAAAATAAAATTCCTGGATTGGTAAATTCCTGAATAATAAAATTTGCGACTAATAAAATGAAACAATAATAAAATTCCTAAATAATGAAATAATAAAATTCCCCAATAATTAAATTCCCGAATAATGAAATTACCGAATTAGAAAATCCCTGAATAATAAATCTCACGATTTGGAAAATTCCTGAATTAGAAAATTCCCGAATAATAAAATTCTGAAATAATTCATATCCCTAATTAGAAGATTCCCAAGTATTAGACTCTTAAAATAATGGAATTCCCAAATTAAAAAATTCCCGGGTAATACAATTTCCGAGTAGAAAATTCCCTAATTGTAATATTCCCGGATAATAAAATTCCCAAAAAGTAAAATTCTCGAATGATTCAATTCTCGAATTATAAAACTCCTGAATTGGAAAATTCCCAAATTGGAAAATAACCGAATAATAAACTTCCCTAAGTGGAAAATTTACGAGTAGTAAAATTCCCGAAATATACAGTTCCCCAATAAGAAAATTCACGAAAAATGAAAATCCTAAATAATAAAATTCAGAAACTATAAGATTCGCAAATAATAAAGTTCCCGAATTGGAGAATTACCAATTAGTAAAATTCCCGAAAAGTTCATAATATTTTCAAATTTTATTATTTGGGAATTTTTAAATAATGGAATACAGGGTCGAAGTTTTGTTTCTTCGGAATTAAAATTTTATTTAAAAAAACTTATTCTAAGAAATACATTTGACTATTTATAGAAAGTAATAAAATTTAAAAAATACTATCTTATAGTGCTTAGGTATTTTAATGGATCAACTTGTAGAAGCCTGTCAGTATTTAAATCGTCAAATTTTTTTAATTCACCAATATCATTTCTGGATGATTTCATTTCTTCCTTCAGTTTTAGAATTGTCTTTTTCATAATTTTATTTGAAGACTTGAGATTCTCAAATGCTGAAAAGACAGGATTATAGGGGTTAATTGGGATTATATAGATCATATGGTATTGCAAAAAATTAAATAATTAATTAAGTAATATTAAAAAAAAAATTTACTGTACTGGACTGAATAAACAATTAGATTCAAATTTTATTTTATGACTTTTAGTAAATAATAAGAGGTGGTTGCATGCTTTTTTTAAATTATATTCAACTATAAAAATTTGTTTTAACAAATTAATTGAAATATCAACCAAGCCAAACTAATTTACAATTGAACAGTTGCAATTTTAATGAAAAATATTAAATTTCAGCGTAAGATTTAAATTTTCAAGGAAAAAATATTTATCATTCAATAATAGAAAAAGATTCATTCAAAATATTAAATTTTCCAGCCAAAATTTCGAATTTTTTTAAAGGTGAATTCTCAACAAAAAAATATCATTTTTAATCAAGAAGATTAATTCTTTCCATAAAAGACGAATTTTTAGCCAAATAAATGATTTGTAAACTAAAAAAGATAAATTTTGATCAAAAAATATAACATTTCAATTTTCAGTTGAAAAAATTAATTTAAACCAATAAAATTAATTTAAAACCAAAAAGATTACTTTTCTACCAAAAACTCGGAATTTAAAAAATTGATTTTCAATAAAATAGTTACATTTTTAAACCAAAAAGATGATTTTTGTATTAAATGATGAATCCCCAACCAAAAAAGTAACTTTGCAACAAAACAGTTAAATTCTGCACGAAAAAAAACTTTTATAATTAAAAAGCTGCCTTAAAATCTTCCAAATTTTCTAATAGATTTTTATAAATATTGCTGAATTAACAAAAATTAATATAAAAAAATAATAAATCGTTTTAAATTTTACACAGAAGTCTCAAAAACAAGTTTTTTGGTCTTGAAACCTTTCAAATTTAAAAAAAAATTCTAAATTTTGTGATCCAAATTTTGTAAACCTTTTCATTATGTTTAACATTTTTTTAAATTATTTTTGAATATTTTAAAAACTTTGGAGCTTTTAAATCTTTCAATATTTTAATATCATTATAATAATAATTGTTTAAACATTTTAAATTTTATTTTGACCATTTCTGAAATCATTTTAGATATTTCCTTGAAATTAATTTTGCTAAATAAAAAATCTTTTTAAATTTTTTCCAGGTTTATTAACAACATTTTTAGCTCAACTTTAAACAATACAAATTTCTTAAAAAACTTTAAGATTTTACTTCTACATTTTTAGAGATCTACTTTTTGTTTTAAATTTGTCGAAATATTCTTAAATATTAAATTAAAAAAAATGTCAAAACATATTAACACCTTTTTTAATTATTCTATTTTTTTAATTTTGAAAAAAAATTAAATGGAAAAATTGACTTAAGATTTGAAAAAATTTATCTTTAAGAGAACATTTAAAAATACTTTAAAACATTTCAAAAGATTTAGAAAATCTTCAAAAAAGATTACGGAAGTTCATACAGCAATTTTTTAATTTTGCAGAATTTGTGCAAAATTTTAGAATTTTTTTTAATACTTTCAAAAGTTATTTAGAAGTTTTTAAAAAATTTCAAAAATAACTTAAAATTTAAAAATAAAAGATAAAAACAATATGTACTTTTCGTATGGAATAAAAGGAATTTAAATTGTATGATTTATGATTTATTGAGTTCAAAAACGAATAATTTTATTCATAATTAAAGAATTTCGAAAAAATTAAATTTAAAATTAAATATTCTCCAATTACAATTTTTAAAATTGGGCCATTGAAAGTTAAGAGGAATTAAAATGTTATTATTTCTAATTAAAATAATTTAGAAATTAATAACTTAAAATTTTAAACTTTTTACTTTGAATAATTTTAAATTCGCAGCAATTTAAAATTTTCAATATAAAATTGAAAAATAAGTTAAATGTGTCAAACTAAATACTCCGGGAATTCTAGAACCTAAATTGTTATAAAATAAAGAAAATTATAATTTAAGCTTATAAAACTGATTAGGCAAATTTTTCTTAAATAAAAAAATTAAATGATTATAAAAAAATGTTAACAGTTAGCTTCTGTTTCTAAAAAAAATTTCCAAAAGAAAATATTTAAAATAGAAATTTCAGAAATTATAAAATTTTTTACCAATGAAAATGCCGAATTGGAAAATTCCCAAAAAATTAATTTCTTAAAGAGTTTATAACTTCGAATTTAAAAATTTCCAAACAATAAAATTAGCCACAGAAAATTGGTGAATTATAAAATAATAGAGATTGCTAAACACTCGACACTAGAAAATTCCCAAATTTAACTATTACAAATTTTTTATTTATTAAAAATTCACTAGTTAAATATTTTGATGAAAGAAAAATGTGTATTTTTAATTTTTAATGTATTTTTTCAAATTATTGTTTTAATTAAAAATAAAAATTGAAAACGAAATTTCTCAATGCAAGTTTTTTTTGAAAATGTGCATAGTAGTTTTAAAAAATTATTCCTCCTTCAATAAATATCTTGATTTTGTATTTTTCTTTGGCTTTGAGAAATATTTCGGTTCACTCGTTATTTAAAATTAAAACAAGAATTAAATTTGTTTAAATACAGTGAGCAATAAAAAAAAATTTAATCGAATCTTTCATTACTTTTAATGAATAAATATGATTTATTTATAATTTATTTAAATTCTTTAGTTTCGATTATTTTTTTAAATTGGAGAATTTTCAGTATCGGATATTTTATAATTCGGCAATTTCCAGCTGCTATTTTTATCAATTTTTTGCGAATTTTATTATTCGAATATGACACAAGCCCGGATTTTTATATTTTAGGAAATTTTATATTTCTAATTTCTTTTTTCAAAATATTATTTTTCAGGATTCTTCAGTCTTCCCGAAAAAAGAAAATTTGCGAAAAATTATTTACCTTTTTCTTTTCTGATTCTATCTTTCTCGATTGCAATTTTTAAATTCTGGAAAGCTGCTAACAATTTTTCATTTCTGTTAGTGGAATAGTCTCTAATTCTAATTTTTCCATAATTTTTTTCATGGCATGCTATGTATTCATTCAGTTTATCAATTGAGCTCGGAAATTTTTTATTATTCTTGAATTCAGAATTTTTATTTTTTTCTTTGTTCATGCATGAGGTTAATAAAATTAAAAAATATTTCTCAAGTGTTCCTTAAAAATTAAAGGTTGACAGATGAAATGATCGTCTTTTGGGTTTCAGAACGATAAGAATAAACATTTAAAAAGTTGAAATGACTCAGATTTTTAATAAAAAATACAAATTTTTAAGATAATTTTTGAATAAATTTTTTATTCTTAGGCTTAATTTGTTTATTTATTTTATAATTATAGAAACATAATTTTCTCAGTTTATTGAGGAAATTTAAAATGATTTTTGAAAACTTTAGATATGCCAGATCAAAATTTCAAATAAAAAATTAACTATCGAAAAAATGTAATAATTGATATATTATTCCAAAGAGACGATTTTTCTACAAAATGGTTAAATTTTTTTATCTCAAAAATATGAAGTTTCGCAAAAAATTTTTTAAAATAAAATTTAATTTTGAAATAAAATTCTAAAAGTTGCAAATTTCTAGAAATAAGATTTTATAATTAAGAAAGGAAGAAAATCTCAGGAAATTGTTTAAAATATTTTATTAACCTACCTTGGTTTTAGAAAATTTTGGATATTTTTCGTAAGGTTTTAAAATTTTTTTCAATACAATCTTAAAACTAATTTTTCAAAATCAAGAATCACTTTAAATATTCTCAAGAATTGAAAAAAAAATGTTTTTAATTCCTGGGGACCCGTCAACATTTTTGAATTGAATTCAAATTTTAATGCGAAATCTTCAAAAATGTACATTTTGTTTTTAGTTTTTCTCTTCAAATTTTAAATTATTTTTCAAATTTTTTTAAATTTCTATAGAAATTTTGAAATTATTACAATTTTTTCTAAAATTTGGACAAATTCAGCAAAATTAAAAATTGTTTTATGAACGTTTATTCTACATTTAAAATTATTATTGTATCTTTTCAAAAATTCTAAACGCCTCATATTCTTATTCGAATTTTTTCTCAAATTTTGTTTCCTTTAAAAATTAAAAATTGTGCTTAAAAATCTTCTGCGCTCACTTCTCAAATTTTAGGAAATGATTACAAATTTGTTCTGAAATTTTTCAAATATTTTCTTAAAATTAATTTTCAACCTAAAAAATAAACCAAAACCTCTCTTAGAATCTTCAAAATGCTTCAAAAATTTATTTAAAAATGTTAAAAAATCTAGAGTTTTTAAGAAAAAAATTATGATAATGGTAATAATAATAATGGTAATGATAATAAAAATGTTTCATAAGAAACCTCTTAAAATTATAAACTATTTTGAAAATTTTTTCAAGACATCGAAATAAACAATAATTTACAATTTAAACTTTCTCTTTTGGAAATAAATTTTTATAATTAAAATTTCTTATTTCGAAATTTCTAATTACAAAGTTGAGAAAAACAATATCGAATATGACGAAAACTCTGTAAAAAGACCATTTTTTCTGAATATCAGAAAAAAGTTAAGAATTTATACTTTTTTCATTAAATGATGTCGAAAAATATTTTTTGATCAAAAACAGAAATCCTGATTTATTGCTGCAAATTTTTATTAATTTATTTGCAAATAACATTCAAAAGATTAAATTTAAAATTGTACATTTCTTGATTTTATTATAGAATTTTGAGATACCCAGTATAAATTCTCATAGATAAAAAAATATTTCTTTTTAATTTTAACAAAATTGATAATTTTTTGAAATTTGGAATTATAATTAATAACTTAAAAATTTTCCCTCTTTCTACCCCTTTTTCAAAAAGAATTCTTTTTCCTACTATTTTCTAGAAACTTCCCCTTTTCTGCTTTTTTCTTATTTTTTTCCTAAATTCAAGATGAATTATTAACACTAAATAAGAAAATATAACTATTTTTGGTTAAAAGATATTTTTTGTTTTTGGAAAGTTTACTATTACAGTCTTCGATTATAAGGTTGCATTATATTTTTTTTCGAAATTCCTCTGATTTATTTAAAAATTTACTTAATTTTCTGAAGATAAAACTGTTTTCTTAAGTCATTTTTTTTAAATTCGACTACTTGGCTGAAAATTGATCTTTTTGTTAAAATTTTGTTTAATTTTCCGATGAAAATTAATTTATTTAACAGAAAATTAAATTGCTCAAGGTTTTTTTAAATTTTATATGTTTATTTATGCATTTTACCTTTTGGTTAAAATTAATCGTTTTTAATTATAAATTAAACTATTTCGTTAAAAAATGATCTATTTTATTAAAAATTTGCCTTCAGGGTACAAAATTATCCTCTTGGTTAAAAAATAATCCATTTGGTTCATGGTTATTTTATGTTGACTATTTTTTCATTTTGTTTAAAATTATTATTTTTTTAAATTAATCATTTACTTGAAAATTCATCTCTTTGATTGAAAAATTCAATTTTCCTTTAAAATCCCTATTTTTTTGGTTGGCAATTCAATTCTTTCTTTGAGAATGGAACTTTTTGTTAAAATTTGTATTTTTGCCACAAAATTAAAAAAAGTAATTATTTACACAAATAAATAAGTAATATTGGTTAAAAAATCATTTTTTTGATCCAAAAAATCATCCATTTGGTTGGAGATTGAACTCGTTTGTCAAAAATGAATATTTTTAAATTCATGATTTCTTTAAAAATTTATATCTTTAGTTGAAAAATTAAAGTTTTTGTTAAAATTACTATTTTTTGGTTGGCGATTTATACTATTATTTTAAAATGCAACTTTTTACTTAATTTTCATTTTATCTTTACTTTAAAATTAATTTTTTTTAACTAAAAATTTAATTAGACCAGTTTTTGTGAAAAATTTATATTTTTTATTTGAGACTTTAACTATTTGTTTAAAAATCTATAATTTTTAGTTAAAAAATTACATTTTTGGTTGGAAATTCTTGGACTTTGTTGAAAATTGGTCCTTTTTAGCAGACAATTATTCTCCTAATTTAAAAAGATCCTCTTTTCGGTTAAAAAATCATCCATTTGAGTGCAGGTTGAACTCCTTTATTTGAATTTTTTAAAAGAATTATCATTTATTTGAAAATTTAAGTTTAAACAGAATTTTTTGGTTGAGGATTATTTTTTTAACAGAAAATGTTACTATTCCATTTTTGTTTGACAATTGATATTTTTTCATTTTCAATTCAAATTTTTATTTCGAATTTATTTATTTGATTGAAAATCAATTTATTTTGTCGAAAAAATCAACTATTCTGTAGACAATTAATATTTTTAACTCGACGATTGAAAAATTGTGTCGAAAATTTTTCTTTTTTTAAAACAACAATAAATTTGAGTATTTGGTAAAAATTATTCTATTAAAAATTGATTTATTTGGTTAAAAATACAATTATTTTATTAGTGTCATATTTTTTGGCTGAAAATTCAAACGCTTTATTTCACAATGAATCTTCAACTAAAATAGTTAGATTTTCAACATAATTAATTAATTTCAAGTTTACAAGAATAATTTGCAACCAAATATAAATTTTCAACTGAATCTATAGATTTAAACTAAAAAGAGATGAATTTTCAAACAAGAAGATTAATTTCAACCAAAAAATACCAATTTTTTAACTAAAAAAAAACAATTTTTCATAAAAAATGGAATAATTAAATTCTTAGTCAAAAAATGAATATTCACGCAAAGCGATTAATTTTTATCTGAAATTATGTAATATTTTAATTATTTATATTATGTAATATGTAATATACATTTTCATTTTTCAAAAGAGAATAATAATTCAACCCCGAAAAAGAAACAAATTTTCAACAACATAGTTAAATTTTCGTAAAAAAATTCCTCTTGATGAATCTTCAAAATAACAAAAAAATTTAATTTTCCATAAAAGAGTTTAACTTTTAACCTGAAAGATAAATTTTCAAATAAAACAATGAATCTTCAAATGAAATAGTTGAACTTAAAAAAAAGAATTATTTTTCACTAAAAAAGATCAATTTTCAACAAAAACATAAATAATTTAATTCAAGTTCATAAAAATTAACGTGCAACTAAAAATGAATTTTTAACATAAACTATGGAATATTTAGTTGGAATAAAAATAAATAAATTTGATACCAAAAAAATATCTTTAAAAAAATGGTTAGATTTTAAAAAAATACGGATGAATTTACAACTAAAATCTTGAATCTGAAAATAGAATAATTGAATTTTTAACTAGCGAGATGAATTTTGAACCAAAAAGATTCATTTCTACAAAAAAATATTAATTTTCAACTAAAAAAGATCATTTTTTATTCAGAAATTAAATAATTAAATTCCTAGTTAATTTGTCGGCAAATAATTCCTTTTCACCCAAAGAAAAAACAACTTTTCTATCAAATAGCTCATATTTAACAAAAATGGATTTTTACTTAAAATGATGAATCATAAAAAAAAATTAATTTTTGATAAGCAAATGTAACTTTTAGCCTGAAAGATGAATTTGCAATTAAATGATAAATATTTTTTAACCAAATATGTGGATTTTTAACGAAATAATTTAATTTTAAGTTTCAATTAACAAAGATAAATTTTTATTAAAATTGTTGAATTTGGAAAAAAATCGTTATTCAAATTTTCAGTTGAAGGAATTAATTTTTAACCCAATTGAAGTAAATTCTTGGTATTTAAATTAAATTCCCTGTCATTTCTCCGTCTTTCCTGGGTTCCCGGTCAAGTCGCCACCCTCCGCATGATTAATAAAAATAATATATAATAAACTACAAGTTTATTGATCATTGTGAAAATGGGTAATTTTGGTGTGTGAATTATATTTTTGTGAAATATATTTAATGAGTTGCGGTGAAAAATAAGGAATTAAAAATTAATCTAAATACATTAAAAGCATGATTCAGTATTTAAAAATAGTTATAAAAATTTGAAAATTTTTCGAAGATCGTGTCGCTCGAATGAGTCACTAATTACAGTCTCTTCTTTAAATAATTCTACTTTAAGGTCAAGTAGATAAAGTCAGTTATTAACAGCCGGGGAGACCACACGCTTTAGTTTAAAGCGTGAGTACAAAAAATGTAGAAAAACGTATAATTAAAAAATAAAAAAGGAAAACCTAAGAATGAATATCTTCATTAAAGTTTTAAAAGAATGTTTAAAAATTCTTCTTAAAGTCTCTTCCTTAAAAATACTCTAGTTCTCATTTTTGCCTCATGCCAACCTCTCAGGATTCAAAACTAGTCCTTGAAGGAGATAAAAATATAAAAAGAGGAGAATGAAAAGGAATAAAGGAGGAAAAAGAACGAATAAAAGAAAAACATGTTGGAGAATGAGCAAGAGAATAGTCTGTGGTATAGAGCAGCAGCATTATATCCCTTGCGACGTGCAGTTAAGGCAACCATAAGAAATGCATATCACAAGCAAGATAACAGTGAGTTGTGCAAAATAGTAAAATTATACCAGAACACACTTTCTCATATTACGAGTACTGAATGCGAGTACATCAAAGAAGGAATTTCCACTATGCTAATGAAAAATGTGTCGACGCTGAAGATATTTTATTTTAAAACATTTTAAATCACTTCCGTCTCAAAAAAGAAGAATAATGAGTAACACTTCCAGGAGTGAGTAATTAAATTATATGAAAATTTACTTTAATTAATTTACATTTTAGAGTGCCTTCTTCATTATGAAATTCTCTTTGCTACTAATTAAATGCCTAAAAGAAATAAACTCCATCTTGGGAATTATGAAATCTTTCATTATTGTGCTAAAAAACGGGTCTCATAAAAAAATATTTCGATAAATTTGGGAATTGAAATGATATTATTAGCCATGACTTACAAAACAATTTTAAAAAAATTTTAAAGATTAAGAGAAGTAATAATTTTAATCATTGTTTTTGTAATTGACTTTTATCTGACTTTTTCTTCTTATCAATTGCTTAAAACTGGTTGAGTCTTAATAATTCGTGGCTTCTTTTTGAGAAGAAAAGCGTTGGGCATAAATTCACTTTTTTCGTTTTTGAAAATCACTATTTAATATTCAATTGCATTTCAAAAATTTGTTTTCATTGTTTTATTGATTCCAGTTATGGCTTAATATTAAAAAAAATTGTGAACAAGAGAATTTTAGACATTGTTTTCTTTAAAGAAATGAGCCATTAGTTATTATACTTCAATAAAAAAATCTTCCAAGGAATCCTTCCAAAATTTCTCGGGAAACTTACAAAAAAACACTTCTTTTTATTCAGTTGAAAAGTTGGTGTTGTATTACATTTTTTAATGGAAAATTTAGATCTGTATAAAAAACATATTTTTTGCTTTATTCAATTTTTTTAACGGGAAAATTTTGACGAGAAAAATCGAGGAAAAAAGGAAACAAAATTTTCCCGATAGTTGTCAACTTATTACTATTATTATTATTATTATTGAAAAAATTTTCCATGAGAAAATAAATAGAAAATATTGCATAACAGAATAAAAATAACTTATCCTTATAGTCTAGTCTTTAAGGATTTTTTACTGTAATCTCTTCAACGACTCTCTATACTGGTAAAGTAGTGAAAGCCAGTTATAGTAAGACGGGGAGATCACACGCTTTAATTAAAAATAAGTAGGAAAAATCTTTTATTCTAAGACATTTTTAATTATTCTTACTAGTATATTCTATCAAAAAAATTTAAGAAAATGTGATTAATCCATTTACAATCCTGAGCAAATTACTTGTAATCCTGCCCTAATCTGGAGTAATTCACTTGTAATCTAAAATAATTCAAGTAATTTGAAATGATCGTAGTATTACTGAGTAATCCATTCGTAATCAGGAGTAATCCGTTTTGCATTCGAAGTAATGTATTTGTAATCTAAGGAGATTTTTTTGTAATTGAATTATTTTCTATAATAATCCACTTGTAACCCTTCCTTGTCTTTAATAATCCACTTTTTATCCAATAAAACGAATCTATAAACTACTTTAATCAACTTTAAATCCAGGTAGTTCAAGAATAATTCATGATTTTTGTAAAAAATTATTTTTTTTGAAAATTTATTAATTAATTTTTAATATTTTTAATATAATTAATATTCTTGTTTCAATATTCATGCTTTTAATTCAAAGCTACCCGCGTGGAAAAGTTTCAATGGGTGAACCATGGGTCAACAATGGTATAAGCGTGGGGTAACCGTGGGTTAAGCGTGGGTTAAGCGTGGCTTAAGCGTGGGGTAACCATGGGATGAGCGTGGCTGAAGATTGCGTCAATCTTCACCGACGGTCGTCCCACGGTCGACCCATGGTTATGAACAATGGTTCAAGCATGGCTAATGGCCCTCTGCCATTCTTCACCCACGGTCCAACGTGATTTGGTTTGAATTGAAGTAAGGCAAAATTTTCGAAGATGAACACAAGCTAGTAAATCTTCCCACTTTCAAGAACGAATTTGTGGATAAATGGTTTCCTTTATTGAATTTTATGAAAATTTCAAAAACCAACATCATCGAATCAATTTTTCAGCAGAATGTTGGAAAAAAATTACTCGTAATGGAATTTGCAAAACTGTGGACTAGGAACATCATTAACGTAACATTGCTCGATTTTTCAAGATACTATCCGCGTGAAAAATTTTGCATGGCTCAAGCATGGCAATACACTTGCAAATATCTTGGCCAATAGACGAAATGTATCTAAATGATAAGTTCACTATCCGAGTGCACCGGATCGTGTACCAGGTAGTTAAACACGTATTCTAGAATAATATTTTCTAAATTTAAATTTTTCCAACACCCAAAATAACTATCAATGTTGAGTCGATGAACCAGGTGCACCGGTTCGTGCTACATGTAATTTAAAACGTCATTCTCGAGAACCCTTTTGAAATTTAAATTTTATCAATGACCAAAACAATTATAAATGGTGATTCGACGACCCTGATCGGCAGGATCGTGCACCAGCTAGTTAAACACATATTCCACAAAAACATTTTCTAAATTCAAATTTTTACAACACCCAAAATAAATACTAATGATAAGTCGATGACCCGGGTCAGCCGGATCGTTCTCCAGGTCATTTAAGACGTCATCTACGATGACGATCCTGCCCATACGGGTCGTCGACTCACCATTTATAATTGTTTTGGTTATTGACAAAATTTAAATTTTAAAAAAGTTCTCGAGGATGACGTTTAAAATGACATGTAGCACGAACCGGTGCACCCGCGTCATCGACTCAACATCTTGAAAAATCGAGCAATGTTACGTTAATGATGTTCCTAGTCCACAGTTTTGCAAATTCAATTACAAGTAATTTTTTTCCAACATTCTGCAGAAAAAAAATTTTGTGCCCGGTAATTTTGGTCAAAAACATGTAGTAGTGTTAGCTTCAGCTGAAGCCACAACTCCGGTATCCGAAACTCGGAAACTATTAGTGGTATAAAATTCTCCTTCGCGTAGGAATTTAGTGCTAACTAACTGCTCTAGATTTTGCTTTTCCAAAAATCCGGACACATTTTTTAACCAAAAACATATAGTAACGCAGGCTTCAGGTGACTCTGGTATGCGAAACTCTGAAAATATAGGTGATATCAAATTCTCCTTCGCGGAAGAATTTAGTGCTAATTAAGTTTTTGGAATTTTTGCTATTCCAAAAATCCGGGCACTTTTTCTACCAAAAACGTGTAGTAAAGCTCGCTTCAGGTGACTCTGGTATGCGAAACTCGGAAACTATTAGCGGTATCAAATTCCCGTTCGCGCATCTATTTAGTGCTAATTAAGTAATCTGGATTTTAGCTATTCAAAAAATTCGGGCCCTTTTTTTGTACCAAAAACATGTAGTAACGCTGGCTTCAGGTGACTCTGGTATGCAAAACTCGGAAAATATTAGTGGTATCAAATTCTCCTTCGCACAGGAATTTAGTGCTAATTAAGTTTTTGGTATTTTTGCTATTCCAAGAATCTGGGCACTCTTTTTTTACCAAAAAACCTGTCGTAACGCTGGCTTCAGGTGACTCTGGTATGCGAAACTCGGAAAATATTGGTGGTATCAAATTCTCCTTCGCGGAGGAATTTAGTGCTAATTAATTATTTGGGATTTCTGCTATTCCAAAAATCCGGGCACTCTTTTTTTACCAAAAAACCTGTCGTAACGCTGGCTTCAGGTGACTCTGGTATGCGAACCTCGGACACTATTGGTGAGATCA
>JAWWLR010000149.1:872666-885545 GCA_035041075.1 Acraspis erinacei | reverse complement strand
AAATTTTCTGGGGTTTCCATACTTTTCCCTCACCCTGTATATATATATATATATATATATATATACATACATACATACACATATGCATATATATATATATATATATATATATATATATATATAACGAAGCGTTTTTTGCAATGGAACACTCACCTAAAACTGATTTTAAACGCATAAAATCGAAAACGTTCAAAATAAGGTGGGAAACATTGTACTGTTGTAAATACTGAATTCTATATGAAAAATCGAAATTAAAAATCATAAAAGAAGATTATTTGAAAAATGAAACAATTTTCTTTCTTTGTGATACACACTTTCTCTTTTATTGCTCTACACATATGTGTACATATACAATAAATAAAATATGCGTACACACATGCATGAATTTATGTCAGGCAGTTACATATGTACATAGATATAATGAACAATAATACTCTTCATGTTTTATAGTAATCATAATAATCAAAACATGCAGTCATTTTACAATATTTTGATCGTGTTATATACAAAAGTGATAGTTCTAGAACTTAAATAATAACTTGAAGGTACTTATGTATAATCGGCGTACAACTACAATCATTCATATTTCACTTACCTTACCTTTACTCAGTATTTTTTGTACAATTACATAATCCTTGTGAAAAAATTCATCTGAATATGTTTTTGTTCAAATTTAATATTGAGGTCCCTCAGTTGCGTGAGGGACCAAAATGCAGATAAATTTTTTCACTATGAAACTGCTATGTTATATAAGCGTTATATCTCAGTTATATAATCATATGATAGATGAGCTATCCCTTTTTTTAAATAATAAAGAATTTTGCAACGTAAGTTCGAATATTTTATTTAAATAAGCGGCATAATTGCTCTGAGGTTTATTTAAGACTCAAGCATTCATCATCAATTTCATTTTTTTATGTAATTTTAAAGCATAAATGGAAGGTGTGCTTAGGAACTAAAATTATAGAAACGTATAAAAAAACTTAGTAAATAGTTTCTAATTTCTTTTGCATACGTCCCTATTGATAATTACAATTAAGATATAATTTATAAATATATATTAAACATTCTTTCCATGAAAGTTTTCTAACTTTCATCATCGTTGTCTCAAGCAAGTAAGAACAAAGAAATTTAAATTTGGAAGAAAAAATCAAAATTTAAATTTTTAAGAAATTTAAAGTTTTAAACATGATGGGAAAAATATTTTTCAATTGAGGAAAACCTTCGTTCTTGTGCTTACTTATTTATTTTTTACATTCTGTGTCGAAAGCTACACAGTAAACATAACCTCTCTTGTCATCGCTGATGCATTATTTAATTTTGCACCATATCAAATTTTTTTTCATTATATAAACGACTCGAGATTACTTGAAAAATATAAATTAATTTTTTTTTAATTACAATAATCACCATGATTGATCAATCAACAAAAAGTAATGTCGAGACCATTTTTTGCGAATATAACTCTATCTACAGTGAATTCTCACTTATTCCAAGTTTCCCGTTTGGATATTCCAAGTCTCCCGTTTGGATATTCCAAGTGGCGTAGCCCCTTCACCTCTAGTGTTGCATTTTGATACCAGAACTTCAAATATTTTTCATAATGAAAGTCGCTTTTGAAAAAAATAAAGAAAATTAATTCTACTTTCATTAATAAATTAGTTAAACAAATAAATAATTAATTCCTAAGTAAGGGAAGTAGTAGAAAATGATATGTTCATGAATCTACATTTTTTTCCTGAAACGTAAAAGTATATCAATTAATAAACATTTAATAACTGTTAATTTAAAAATATTTTGTAAATTTTCGAAAATCCTTCAAGGTTTGAAAATATTTTTAATTTCTTCAAAAATTCTAAAATTTCTAAATATCTTTTAATCTAAATCGAATTATTCCTAAATTCATAAAAAAAATATTCAAACATGAAAAAAATGGCCTTAAAATATTCTAGATTGAAAAATATATTTTCAGATCTCTTTTGAAATATTTTGAAAATATTATTTAAAAATTAATTAAAAAAAAAGAATATTTAACATTTTCACACGAATATTAGGGAGTGTATGTTATTTTCTCGAAGCCTTTGAAAATTGCGAAAAAGCTTTGAACTTTGGCTGCGATATCTGAAAATTAATTTTTTGTTTATTATCTTAAAAACTTGCAAAATCCTCCATAAGCTTCATTCAAATTTTTCGTAGAATTTTTTCAAATCCTGCAAAATTAAAAAAATCTTTTTGATTTTTTTTTCGACAAATTTGGAAACCCTTTGAAATGTTAAAAAAAATTAAACTGTATTTTAAAATTAGTTTTAAAAAATGATTTTTAATTTTATCAGGAATATTCAAAAATTGATGTCAAAATTCCTGGCAAAATGCTCAAAATTTTCTTTTCTTCAAAAATGTTCAAAAATTTAGATTAATTCTATACATTTTTTAACATCTTTCTAAATCTTAAATTATATTTCAGTTTTTCTAATACTTTTAAATATTTTTTAAACTTACTTGAGTTTGTCCAACATTTTTTTCTAATTCTGCCAAATTTATTTTTTTAAATCTATTTCAAACTTCTAAACATCTTTCAAACTTACTAAAATATATATTCTAAAATTTCTTATTTTTGGAAATTAAAAATTTTTCATTTTAAAACTTCTCAATTTTCTTAAAAATTTTACGAAATTATTTGAAATGTTTATAATGTTTAAAAACGTTTAAACCATCTTTTAAAATTAATTAAAAAAATCATTTTAAGTCTCTGTTTTGTAAATTTAGAAAAAATATTTTAAAATTTGCCATAGAATCTTCCCGATATTTTTCCAACAATTTATGAAATCATTCGAAATGATTTGAAAAACTTTAAAATAATTGTTCATTAAAAAAAACATAAAAAATTTTAAGGACATTTTCAGACACTCTTAGAGATTTCATAATGATTAAAAAGCTACTAAAATCTTTGTCTGATTCCTCAAAATCTAAATTTTGCTTAAATTTTTTTTAATGATCTTAAAATTATTTAAATCATTAAATTATCCTAAACTCTTTTTTTAACGCTTTAAATTCATTTGCAATTTTTTTAAATCATAAGTTTTTAATTATTTTTTAAATCTATTTCAAACTTTGAAATATTTTTCAAACTTACTGGAATATATATTATAAACTTTTTCATTTTTGGAAATTTCAAAAATTTTTCTGTAAAAACTTGTAGGTTTTCTTTCGAAATTTTACGAAATTATTTGAAAAGTTTTCACATCTTTCTCAATTTTCTCCTCAAATTAATTTTTCAAAATAAAAAATCTTCCAATTTTTTAGTTTGTATTTAAAAAATGTAAATTATAAATATAAAAATATTTAAAAGCACAGTTTCCCATGGAGAAATAAATTTAAGTGACATGAGTGTTTTTAACCCCCAAGTGCTAGAATTTTAAAATGTTTCATTCCACCTAGAATGGGTCCAGCAGACCCGAGCAAACTTCAAACTGAAATAACTCTGGTTTAAACAGACTTAGTTACATTTTTTCTTAAATTGTGGCCCAAAGTTTTGAAAAAATGAATATTATAAACATAGATTTGAAAGTTAATTGGGAATAATAAATATTTTGCAAAAAGTGAAGCAAAATTTGGGGGGAAAAACTGGTTGTAAAGAACGTCTGGGTCACTAAGCCCCTTTCTAGCACTTGATGGTTAATAGTCTTATAATAATGAAAGTTTTTATATAAAATATATTTAAAATACTAAAAACCAATTTTTCGTTTTCAATTTGTTAGCAAAATGTTAGTTTTGAAAAAATTTGGTCAAAAAACGAGATTCTCGTCAGGATGGGACGTATCGTAATGGCTAACCGAGATTAAATAAATTATCAATCGATTCCCGTGTTGTCTCGCTCGAATGTAACACTGTTCACCCCCCACCATTGTCCCTGTACGTTCTCGGCAGCGTCAGTGGCGGACCAATAAAAAATAGGCCCAGAGAGCGGGAAGCACTCGTTCGTTGCAAGGACGCACCAATGCTTACAGCGCGCCCATCGATACAAGACAGAATAGCCAATTAACGTCGCCTGACAAAATCACCCCACTAATCGCGGTATAGGTGGGGGCCCCTTTAGACTTGGAATAACCGAATATTGACGTTTCTCAGCCCTTGGAATAAGTGAGATTTCAATATAAAAAATTGTGTTAACGAGAAATAAATATAAAAAAGGTGTTTAACGGGAAATTGAGGTAACTTCGAGTCTTCTTATCAACAATTTATCTTTTTAGTAACGCATTTCCACCAGGGGTTATTAACAAAATATTATATTACATATTCTATCAATACTGCTATACTTAAGAAGAAACTTGGTACGCAGAAGATTTTCTTTTTTCACTCAACTTATGTTACAGAATATTGAAAACAATAATGCAGATACGTGTTTCTTCGAAAGCACAGTAGAGTATAATTGATCACTTAAACTATTGGCTTAGGTTTTACCCACGAGGGTCATAATAGGCATAAGTTCATTTTTTCGATAATATATAACTTTATAACTTTTTTTTTAATAGTTAGGTATAACTTGTGGGTGATGCTCATTTGATCACCATCTACTTGCTTGCTATAAATAAATTCCCCTCACGCAGCTGAGGGACCTGCAGGCTGCTTTCACTTACACTTGCCTTAGTGTAAACTATTTTACATACAAAGGGCCAATTCAAATAATAATCGATCCTTGTTAGGGCCACTCAATATTTAACTAATTATAATTTGAGAATATTATTGATTAATTACAAAGGACCCATAATGATAAGGTTCGACGGCAGTAGTATTGAGGACCCTCAGCTGCGTGAGGGGAAATTTGTTAGTGGGGAAAGAAGGCAGGCGGAGATAAAATGGACATCGCCCACTTTCTCTAACCCAATACCAAAATTCCCCTCACGCAGCTGAGGAACCACCAAACTGCAGCTCGACCTTGTATTCATGACAAATCAGGGTGGCGATTCGACGGAAGATTCTAAATTCCAGGTCTTTTCCGGGTTTTGTCAGTCAAGTTTGTCAATTTTCGCGGTCAATAAAAAGTAAAATATTCATATTTGCTGCAAAATTTAAACATTTATTTATTTTAATTTATCACATTCATTCTAAACATCTCTGAAGGCCGTGTAACGAGTGGATCACGTAACCAGATTCCTACCTTACCGACGCTCTTTTTATTTTCTAACTTATTTTCACACGAAGCGCCACATCGAGTTGAACATTTTTGATAATAAATAAGAAGCATTAAGAAAGGTAAGCCTGGTCCTAAATTTTAAGAATGGTGGAAAAAGCAACAAAAAAATTATCAACTGAAACTTTTTTCATAATTATAAAAATTTAGGAACAGGCCTACCTTTCTTAGTGATTTTTATTTATTATCCCAAATTTTTAATTCGACGTGGTGCTTCCTGTGAAAATAAGTTAGGAAATAAAATGTGTCGGTAAGGTAGGAATCTGGTCACGTGATCTACTTATCACATGATTTTAACACAACGGAGCGAAAAATTTAAAAATCATTGGATTTTGAAGCAGATATTTGAATTTTCCACTAAAAAATATACAAGTTTTCAAAAA
Organism: Acraspis erinacei; assembly: GCA_035041075.1. Taxonomy (NCBI): domain Eukaryota; kingdom Metazoa; phylum Arthropoda; class Insecta; order Hymenoptera; family Cynipidae; genus Acraspis; species Acraspis erinacei. Next base: position 879,971 of record JAWWLR010000149.1, on the reverse strand, counting down.
AATTAAAAAAGTTAAAAATTCCGTAAGAAAAATTAGTTAAAGTAGTTCAATTTTAAGTCAAAAATATAAATTTTTAACTAAAATTATGAATATTTAACTGAAATACTTGACTTCTCAACCACGAAAATGAGTTTTTGAACCAATTTAATTTTCAAACAACAAGATTAATTTTTTCCAAAAAATACAATTAAAAAACCACAAATTTTGGAACGAAATAATCGAATTTTCAATCTACGGAGACAAATTTTCAACCAATTAGATGAATTTTGAAAGTTGATTTTTTTATTATAAAATTCAACGAATTTCAACCGATAATGGAATAGTTACAAGTTTAGTTAATATTATTAATTTTTAATCTAACTCATAAATTTGCAATTAATATGATGGATCTTCAACTGGAATAGTTCAATTTTTAAACAAAGAGATAAGTTAAAAAAATTATTCTTTAACTGAAATAGTTGAATTTTGATACTAGATAAAATTAATTTATACTGAAAAAAGATAAATTGTCTACCAAAACTTAATTAAATTTTAAGATAAAAAAATTAATGTTCAACCAAACAGATGAATTTTGAACTGCAACTATCAAATATTCAACTAAGATAATGAATATTTAAATAAAATAATTTTTTTATTTAAAAGAAAAGCAACAACTTCTCAATCAAATATCTCATTTTTGAAGCTAAAAAATGAATTTTTAATTAAAATTATGATTCTTCAAACAAAAATTTGTTAACAAGAGTTGAATTTTTAACCAAGTAATTTTATTTCGAACCTAAAAGATAAATTTTTAACTAAAATTATAAATATTTACCTGGAATACTTGAAATTGTATCCGGCAAGAATAATTCTTAGGTAAGAAGATTAAATTATTTCAGATAAAAAAATTCCATTCAACAACAAAAAACTAACTGAAAAGTACATAGATACGTTCTTAAATTAAGTAATTAAATTTCAAATAAAATTGTAAATCCTTGACAAGAATAGTTGAATTTCAAAACCAGAAAGATTAATTTTCAACTAAGATGATGAATATTTAAATGAAATAATTTAATTGTTGACAAAAAAGATGCATTTTCAAACAAGAACATTGATTTCTACCAAAAATGCGAATTTTAAACTAAACAATAATTTTGAATAATTAAAAAGTTAAAATAAAAAAATAAAATTTTTAACATAAGGGTTCAACTTTTAACCAATTATATTATTCCAACGTAAAAGATGAATTTCCAACTAAAATTATAAATATTTAACTGGAATACTTTAATTTTCAACCGCGAAGAAGATTTCTTAGACAAGATTAACTTTTAAAGAAAAAAATATTTTTATATTTAAGAAATCGTTTTTCAACAAAATACGTGTGTTTATATAAAGATGGTTGAATTTTCTAATAAAAATGACAAATTTTCATTCTACCAGTTGAATTTTCAGTTGAGAAAATTAATTTTCAACCAAACTGGTTAACTTTTAACTAAAATGATGAATCTTAAACTGGGATCGTTGAAATTTTAAAGAAAAAGGGGAGTTTTCAAAAATAAAGATTAATTTTTTAAACAAAAAAACGAATTTTTCACAAATTTCAAAAAGTTTCTGACAAATACTTGAATCTTTAATTTAAAAATTTAAATTTTCAGAAAAATAGTTATAATCTCATTAAAAAAAGATAAATTTTTTATTTAATTTAAATAGAATAGTTTAATATTCTCTTAAAAATCTAATTCTTCACAAAAAAACGTTTTTTCAGCAAATTAGTCAAATTTTCCACTGGAATAGTTCAATTTTTAGATAAGAAATTGATTTTCAACAAATTAGTTACATTTTTCAATGCGATGTAAATTTTCGATTGAAAGGATGAATCTTAAAAAAATAAAAATAATTTTTAACAAAATAGTTCAACTTTTAACCAATTATTTTATTCTAACCTAAAAGATGAATTTTCAACTGAAATCATAAATATTTAACTGGAATACCGGAATTTTTAACCGCGAAGAAGAATTTTTAGAAAAAATTAACTTTCAAAGAAAAAAAATTTTCTATTTAAAAAATCGATTTTTTAACAAAATATCAATTTTCATTTAATAAGTTGAATTTTCAATGAAAGAAATTAATTTGCAACCAAACTGATGAATTTTTAACCAAAATGATGAATCTTCAACTGGGATAGTTACAATCTTTAAGAAAAGGAGGATTTTTCAACAATAACGATTAATTATCTACAAAAAAGCGAATTTTTCACCTTTTTCATAAATTTTCAAACAAATAGTGGAACTTTAAACTGAAAAATGTCAATTTTAAGCTAAATAGTTAAATTTTCTACTGGAATAGTGAAATTTTTATTTAAATAAATTAATTCATAAAAATATAGCTACATTTTCAACTAGAGATGAATTTTAAATTACAATGGTGAATCTTTAATGAAAAAATAAATAATAAATAAATAAATAATAAATACATCTATATGCCTTACAACTGTGGATAACGTACAAATGACTTTTCTTAATTGACAAAAATTATTTAAACAATGAAAACTTGAATTTTACAGCGATCAGAAGTAAATTCCCGGTTTTTAAAATCATATTCCCGGAAATTTCTCGGTTTATAAAATTCCCAGCCATTTCCAGGTTTCCCGGTCAATCCACCGTAATGCAAATATTTAACCCTCAAACGGCACACTTTAATACAGAATACGTAGACGGTACACTTGTGCGAATTGTTTGTTTTGCAATGTTAATATTAAATATTTAACATATTGAACGTATAATAAACATCTATCATATATTACGCATATTTAAAAAATATATTTAACATAATGTCTTAACAAACTGAAAATTGCTTGAGTGCGAATTCGCACCAGTGTGCCGTGTGAGGGGTAAATATTCAAAATATCTAGATCGCCACTGGCAAGGGTTTGTAGTATCAGTCCTGAGTTCCCAAAGCTGCATGAGGGGAAATTGGATAGTGGGGGTAAGGCAAGTATCCAGGGGATCAAATGGCCATCGCCCAACTTACAATGCCGTATTTAATTATAAATGTTAATAAAAATTCAATAAATATTTCATTCGAAAAATGAAAATTGAACAGTTGTGTATACGGGTCCAAAGGAGAGGGATACGATACTTGGGTGAAAAATTCTTTGGGAGGCACCGGGGTAATTCATTGCACCCTTGATGCTATAAGAAAATGCCCACAGGGAATCTTAAAAGATTAAATCTTAAAATGTTCGTTCAGTCGAGTTTTTCAATGATGCTGCACATTATTGAAATTATTAACAAAATCTAGTGGAAATTATTAACAAAATCTACACGGAGAACAGTAAACCCGAGCTGTTATTTTTTGCAAAGGAGTAGTTACTGCGCCGACCGCAGCAGCCACGAAAAAAGTTTTTATTGTAGATATACAGTAACTATAGCGATCGTGGGCCGAAATATCTCTGCTTAACCGTAACTGTTACTGTGCCATACCCGAAAATGTATCACAGTAACGAGTCAGGTATCGGGCAGTAACAGTCACTGCCGATACCGATTGGACCACGTTTAATCATTTTTTTCAGTCACCCTCAATTTTAGAAAAAATATTAAGTTTGGATTTTTGAAGAAGTAATATGAAATTCGAATTCAGCGACTTCGTTTGCCCATATACACTGCAGTCCCGATATAGCAGCCGTTTCGGGGTAGCCTTTATGTCTTTCGCACAATATCGGGGCTCGCCAAACTATAAACGATCAGGGTCGTGTGAATGATTTCTGTTGGATTTTCGTCTTAAAAAATATTTTGTTTTGTATTTTTGCCATTTTGGTTTTATAATGTCATAATTACTGTGGAAATGTTTGTGCTCGAAAATTAATCTTAATAAAAGTACTGCTTTTTATAAAAGTAAAGCAATCAAATTGACGTTTTAAGATTTTTAATTAAAAAACTTTGTATTTAAATTCTCGAAAATTGACACGTGTAAAATGGAAAGTGGCAACACTTTCCAATTGAACAAGTTTAAATGAAATGAAGATAAACTGCAAATTTAGAATTTTTAACTTTTACAAAGTATAGAGTTCAAAGATTCAGATTCAATTCAAAAAATATAAATATAAATAAATATGCATTTCAAATAGGTAAAATATCCTTGAAAAGCTTTAAAATTTTATTTTCAAATCTTATGAAATCTAGAAACTGTTTGGAATTTTTCCAACTTAAAATCATTTGTGAATTTTTTTCAAAAATTCTAAATATTTTAGTAAGTAATAAATGGTATAATATAAATGTTTCTTTTATCAAAAATTGTCCACTTTAAACGCTTTTAATTTTTAATTTTTCAAGTCTTCAAGCCTGCATTTCGAATTATTTAAATGAAAAATTTCATCTTAAAAAGAAATTGTAGAGTGAATGGTATCATAGTTGAAAAATTCATCTCATTATTTTAAAAGCTGTTAAAATCGAACTTAAACAAATTTTTCTGGATTTTCCTTTTAAGATTTGTAAATTTCCTGGTCAAAAAATAAATTCTGCAAAATAAACTGTTTTGAGGCAGCTGATTTCACTTCGTCTAAAAACTCATGTGTGTCTTCGGAAGATAAAATTTTCCTCTTGTTTTCCGTCGAGATTGTTGTAATGCCTGGTTACACCTGGTTACGCAACGCATTACCAAAACACTGAGTGAATGAAAGCGAACTGAAGCGAATGTCCCGCGGCAATTTTGTCACTGACTGAAAATGATCTAAGCAGACAACACGCTTAACCGCCGAGGATACTATCCGCTTTTTTCACACTGCTGCGTTACTGTAGAGTCGCTCCACTGACCTAGCAGCGTCTCTATCTCTCAACCCCTTTAACTACCTTGTCCTCTATAACGGGAACTTTTATTGTGGGACTCCAGTGTACATCGAGCCGTCCAATTTTCATATTTTTTCAAGAACTCAATATGGCGAAAAAATTTATAAACGTGTTTAATTCGGGCTGACTGAACGTTTAGGAGTAAACGAAGTCGCTGAATTTAAATTTTATATTATTTTTTTTTAATTCGGATTTCATAGTTTTCCGAAAGTTCTAGGTGGCTTAGAACAATTAGGTGAATAATATCTCTTTTGCCTATGCAACGAGTATATTAAATAACGTTTATAAGAAATTACGTGTTCACATTTACTTTCAGGGCGTAAAACTGCGCGCACGGTCGCAGTTGCGGTATGAACGCAGTAACCATTACTGCGACGGCAGTAGCTCTAAACTGTCTCGCGCCAAGCCGATGCGGTGTAATAACGCATTAACCGTTAAAAGTAACAGCTCAGGTTTACTTCTCTCCGTGTATTATTCAGGCCATGCGATGAGTGGGTCACGTGAATACATTCCTACCTTACCGACTCTTTTTTATTTCCTCATTAATTTTCAGACGAAGAGCCAAATCGAGTTGAAACTTTGTGATACTAAATAATAAGCACTAAGAAAGGCGAGTCTGGCTCTAAATTTGTATAACTATGAAAAAAATTTATAAATATTTTTTGGTAGCTTTTTTGATCATTATTAAAATTTAGGACCAGACCCAACTTTCTTAGTGCTTCCTATTTATTATCACAAATTTTCAATTCGATATGAAGCCTCGAGTGAAAATAAGTTAGAAAATGAAAAAAGTGTCAGTTAGGTCAGAATCTGGTCACGTGATCCACTAGTCACATAGCCTTAAATAAGATCACTAAAAAGAAATCAACGTACTATACGGAAAAATTTTCTGTGTAGGGAATTTCTGATCCAGGTTAGTTGTTCAGAAAATTCTGATTTACCCTGCACTTAGAATGTTGCTAAAATACTATTTATATTACTAACCATTGAAAACAGAGAAATTGACGATAAAAAATGAAAATTATTATATTTACAGTATAGCTTCATTAGTATGGCTATTGAGTATTCTAATATTACGTCACCCTCGATTGGTAACGTCAAAATCTATGAGGCTTTATCACTTGGTGGAATGCAAAGCATTGTTAGGTAGGATTTTGACTAAAATTAATTCATTTAGACAAAAGAAGTCAAAAATCGTGAAATAGTTTTACTTTTAAGATAGGAAAGCCATTCCTTTCATTATTTTTGGCAATTGGGAAAGTGTGCGATGAGGTTTTAACCTCAATTGTCGGCGACTTCTGTCCAGCCTCCTGCCACTGAGAGTTGAAAATGGCCGTGTGGCGGCGCTACTAGTAACTTTGTTCTGGTTGTTTTGACGGTCCTATGACTTTTCTCATGTAGAGCCGTTACAAACTCTTAAAAATATATCAAGAAAACCGGTTATTTATATAATTATTGTGAAAATGATAAGGTGGATTTTTCTAATAGTGTTTTTCTGTTCTTCTGTTTTTTTATACTTTTTTTTATTGAATTAATTTCATTAATTATGCTGATGTGTATCGCTTCGGGGTGCAAATAAGGTTATAAAAGTTAACTCAGAACACCCGAAGATCCCGAATAAAAGAGTTGGTAGCTTTTTAATAATTATGAAAGATTTGGGGAGAAATGGTTCAGATTTTATTTTACAAGGATAATTTTAAGCATTAAAGATTTCAAAATGTGGGATAAAAGAAGACTTTGAGACAATATTTCTAATTTTTCAGGATTTACACATTTTGTAGGTAAACCTAATTTTGTCAGGGACTCAAGAAAATGAAAAACAGTTCTTAAGATTCATGGGAAATTTTTATAATTTTTCTTTTGTAAAGAATTTCAATAGAAAATTAAAAAAATATTACAAAACATTTTGAATTATTTCCCAAAATGTTTAAAAAGTTTGTAAAAGATTTTAAAGCAACATTTTATCACATTACAAAATTAAAAAAAAAATTTAGTAACTTTAGGAGATATTCAGAAGTTTTGAAACGATTAAAAAATAATTAAAAGTTGTAAAGATTTTTGTAAAGTTTCACAAAAATGGAACTCATATTTTTCAGGTTCCTAGGGAAAATAAAATTAATACTTTATTTTGAAAAATTAATTTTAAAAGACTATTTAAAAAAATTTTAAAAGATTTAAAAATTAATTTTAAACTTTAAAAGATTTTTAGAAATGTAGATTTTTAAAGATTTAAAAACTAAATTTTAGGAGCTTTGAAATAATTTCGAAAGTTTTCAAGAGAATAAGAAAGTTGTCTTAAAATTTCTGGGGAAATTTAGAAGATTATAAGGCAATTTAAAAAGGGTTTAATGATAATTGAAATTTTTGAGAAAAATTCGACTCAGTAGAAAATATTTTCAGGAATTTAAGACTTTTTAAATAGATTATAAATATTTGAAAACTGGGAAATATTTTCGAAAATTTAACAAATATTTCTTATAAT
>JAWWLR010000149.1:824167-844478 GCA_035041075.1 Acraspis erinacei | reverse complement strand
TTGGACACAAGTTTAATTATTTAATTAAAAAATAAACCATGTTTTGGATAGTGATGATTTTTGCTTTAGAATTCAACTATTTCGTTCAAAATTAACTTTTTTGCAGAAAATTAATATTTTCGGATAAAAAAATAAACAATTTTATACAAAATTCATCTTTTTGGCATGAAAATTCAACAATTTTGTAATATTTTTTTTCTTTGTTCAAAATTTATCTTTTGTGATAGAAATTTCATCTATTTGTTTAAAAATACAACTATTTTTGGTTGAAAATTTATTCTGTTCTCTTGGGAAGTATATTGCTATATTTTTAATAAAAAATTAGTGTCTTTTGATTAAAAATTTAATTATTTTCATAAAAATCGAACAATTTTGCCAAAAAGTCCTTATTTTTTTGAAAATTGAAATATTTCTGAAACTGTTTTCTTGAAAATTCTTATTTTTCGGATTAAAAATTCAACTATTTTGTAAAAAATTCGTCTCTTTTGGTAAAAACTAATTTTTTGGGTAGATTTATTTCACTATTTTATTTTAAATTCGAATTTTTTGGACGTACTCCCGTGTTTTTATTAGAAATTAAAATCTTTTTTTTTAAATATAAAATCTTTTAAATCTTTGAATATTTTTTTCAGAATCTTAGGAAAATGATGTTTTCATAAATTAAAAAATAAATATACTCGCAAACTTAAAAAAATATATTTTATTTAAAATTTATACTTTGTACTAAATATTTATTTTTCCGTAAAAATACCCATTTCATTTCGAAACAAAATATTTTATTAATAAAAAATATAAACCATTTTCACGAAAATCCGTCTCTCTTGTCAAACATTTTATATTTTTTGGTTAGAATTGCAATTAATTAAAAGCAACATTTCTTTGTCTTTTTTTAATCAATTTAACTATATTTGATTTAAGATTAAAATCTCGTTCAGTTGAAAATGTCAATTATAATTGTAATTTATTTTAAGGTATGGTATTTAAGTCATGTATTACCTAAAAGTTTCAATAAAAAGTATAACAATTTCCACCTGGATTCTACATATGAATTTCTGTAAGAACCTTCTCAACGTACACTGGTGTGAATCAGCACCAGCAAGTATTTCCTTTTATTTTTTAAGTATTAACATAATGTTTATGATAAATAAATGGTTTAATGGTATTTTGTTGTTATTTAATCTGTTTAATTAATCTGTTTAATTATTTAATCTCTGAAAGCACGAAATTCCATCTTTGGAAATATGGTAACTTCTGGGACATGAGAAAAATACTTATTATAATTATATTACTTGAATATATTTTTTTTCTTAAAAAACAATGTTTTAGCTAATAAATCGTGTTGTTTTCGTTGAATTTTATTAAAATGCATATAAATACGATTTTTCAAAATAAAAAATAATTTTTTAGAACATATTTTGTTTAATACAATTTTTTTGATAACAAAACGTATTTTTTTGTTAATTTAAATTGCAGAATTCTATTCTACGGAAAATTTCGCACCAAAAACATATGTCTTTCGATATGTTTTGAGCATTTCTTCATCTTTAAATCAGCTGCTGAAATCGCGAAATCCCAATTTGCACCTGTGTAAGGTACATGGGTGCTGGAATGAAGTGTACGGTGAGAGGGTTAACAATCATAATGATATCCGGCGGTTATGTATCCCAATTTTTCTGTTGCATTGTACTTTTAATTATTTTAAAAAAAGTAGGATTTATTAAAAATTTCTTACTTGTCAAACTTTTTAACGGGGCAGCGAATCTTGACCACAGGCGTCCCTTGAAAAACCACAGCCGTCCCCCCGATTTTGAGATCCACTTTATCACTTGGATCATCCTGACTGAATGTGATGTTCTGACTAAGAATAATGGGCTGCTCGCTCATGTCCATGTCGCTGCAAGCTCTAGTATTACATGGCTTTTCTGATGGTGGTTTATGGGAAGGACATTCACTTTCTGGCCGATCCTGTTTTCGCCCTTGAGCTCTTACCTGCTCACAAGCTACTTTCCGAGTTTTTGTACCACCTCCGCAAGTCTTCGAACACTAATAAAGTTTTATTGGTCAGTCTAAATTCAAGAATTATACAATTTTTTAGGGTTTCGTAGCCCTGGGGAAGAAACCATCGTACCTTCTTCACAGGAAGGGAAATGAGGTGAAATTTGGCGAAGGGATGTAGGGGAACTGATGAGAAATGAGAAGAGGGAAAGAATGGAAAGTGAGGGGAAATGTGGAAAGGAGAAGTAGTGGAAGCGAAGGGAAATTATGGGATAGATAGTACAGGAATTAAGGAGAAATAAAGGGGAGGAATTAGGGGCAAAAGGAGAGGAATTAGGGATAATAGAGGAGGGAAATCAGGAAAAGTGAGGGGGGTTAGATAGTGGAAGTAGAGAAAGTGAGTGCAAGTGATTGAAAGTGAAGTAAAAATGTTTAGAAGTGATGCAGGGTAGTGAGTAGAATTAAGGAGAGAAGAAGTAGCCGACGTGAGGCGAAATAATATGTAGAAAGGTGGTAGAAATGAGGAGAAGCCAGTTGTAGGTAAGTAAGAAAAAATAATGGTATCTGATGGGAGGGGAAGAGAGTTGAATTCAGGAACGAAAAGTAGAAAAAGTGAGTAGAATTGAGGAAAATTAGGAGATATGATTCGAACACAGGGATCGTAGTAAGATGAGTTAAGGAACCGAAAGTAGGAGGAGGAGAAATAAGATGTACGGAAGTCGAGGAAATTATAAGAAATGAGGGATAGAAAATTTAGAAAATATTATGAAGGAGAAGTAGAGTAAGTGAAAGAAGTAGGGAAGAAGTAGGGAAAGTGAAAGAAATATGTTTGGAAGAAAGGGAGGGTTGGAAGAACAATCATGAAAAAGTGAGTCGGAGAAGTGAGTGGAAATAAGATGTGGGAAGGTAGTGGAAACAAGGAGAGACCAGGTGTAGGGAAGTAGGAAAAAATAATGGGAAATTAGGGGAGGCAGAAAGTATTGAATTCAGGAAGGAAATGTGGGGAAAGTGAGTGGAATTGAGAAAAAGTAGGAGATATGATTTGAAGTCAGAGCAGTAAGTGAGGAAAAGTAGGGAAAGGGAAGAAAGGGAAGTAAGGGGAAATCAGATGTGGGAAGGTAGTGGAAATGAGGAGAAATCAGGAGTAGGGAATTAAGGGAACATAATGGTAAATGATGGGAGAGGAAGAGAGTTGAATTCAGGAACGAAAAGTAGAAAAAGTAGTGAGATGAGTTAAGGAAACGGAAGTAGAAGTAGATGGATTAGGGCCGAAGAAGTAAGTGAAGAGAAGTGAAAACAGCTAAGTGAAAGTGAGGAAGCACGGGAAGGAGAGGAAATATTTGTGTCGTTGAAAAATAGGGGCGAGGTAGAGATAAACGGAAAAGGAAGTAGTGGATGAGAAACTGAGGAGAGAGATAGTTGATAAAGTTGAATCGGATAGCACAGAAAATAATATAAGAAAGAGACGGGAGAGATTAATATAGATGGGCAAATTTAAACAACTTAATTAAAATCTTCATAGGCTACAAAAAATGTTTTTCGTAGGTCATGTTTTCATTTTTTTTTTGCTATTTTCTTAACAATAATCTGTAATAAGGGTTTCAGAGGGGAAATAAAGGAAGGGCTGGATAGGAAGTGAGGTTTGGGGGAGTAGATGAATGTAGAGGAAGTAGGATTGGATATAGAAGGGGATAGAGGGGTAAAAAAGAGAAGAGGAAGTAATGGAAATTAGGATTAAGAAGTGAGGGCTGAATAGTAGTAGCAGTGAGATGACTAAATAGGGAAGTGAAGTGGAAATATCAGAAGTCAAAGAAGGGTCAGGAAGTTTCGAAAATGATGAGAGGTGGAAGGGGGTGTATAAGAAAGTAGGAGAATCGGGCGAGGGGGAGCAAGGTAAACAATGGGAAGTGGGAGTAGTTGAGAGAGAGAGAGAGAGGAGAAAAAGGTGGGACAATTGGAATGTGACCTGGGTCATTAGAGAAATTGAGAGGAGGTAAGAAAAGTTATAGGAGTGCAAGGAAGTTTGGGAAATAAGATAAGAAGGCATGGGCTGTATAAGAAAGTGGGAGAAGTGAGCGAGGGAAAGCAAGATAAGGGAGGGAATGGAGGAGCGGTTGATACAGAGAGGAGAAAAAGGAGGGGAAATTAGGATGTGGAATCGTGGGTTGGCAAGAATTAGTAGTTACGTGGGTAAGAAGACAAATGAAGGGAAGGTAAGGAAAGTGAAAGCAGGTCGACGAAGCTTGGAAAGTGCCATAATGAGGAAGCAAGGAGAGTGAGGTAACGAAATGAAAAATAAGAAACTGGAAAGAAGGAAAGGGAAGGTTAAGTAAGAGAGGTGAATAGGGACGAAAAGTAGAACAAAGTAGGGGGAGTAAGTTTAGGAGAGTGGGAGATGGGAGGAGAGGGTAAGTAATGATATTAAATAAAGTGGAGGGTAGGGAGGCAAGAAATGTACAGAAGGAGAGGACAGTAGTGTCAGGAACAAGTAAGGAGAGGGGTTTTTAAGGTAGCATGAAGTGGCATAGGATACAAGAGGAGAGGATAGGATACAAGAGGAGAGCATACAAGTGTAGAGGAGAGGAGAGGATACAAGATGAGAGGAGAGGAGAGGAGAGGAGTGGTTCATGCTAATGGAATGAGAAATTTACCTTTCCCCATTCGCCCAGGTGCCACTTGACAGGGCAGTCGAACACATTGCAATATCTTCTGTCGACTGGTGGTGGTTGTGGGCACATATGACTTGGTACAGCCACAGTGTTCCCAGTTCCACGTGTCACTTCATGTATGCAAGTGACGTCTCGGGTTTGTATCCCAAGGCCACAGGGACTCATACATGGTGAGAAATCAGTGGTATTCCACCTGGAAATAAATTTTTGATAAAGGTTATCCACAATGAGGGGTACCCATTTCATAACCTATTATTTCAAAAGTATTTTATTATTATTTATTTTTAGCAGGTTCTATAGTCAGTCCCCTATTCCTCTTAAAACCTTTTTTTAAATACAATACTTAAATGCGAACTGAAATAATGGAATCCTATAAGAAAATCAAAATATTTTTGCTTAAAAGTGAATTCCTTTTGGATGAAAAGTTTATTATTATATTTTTGATAGAGAATTTATTATTTTTTTAAAGAAAAATTTAATAATTTGATTGAAAATTCAATTATTTGTGGAAAGTTTAACAATTTCCTTAAAGTTCATCCTTTTTGCTTAAAAATGTTCTTTTTGGATAAAAAAATAAATTAAAAATGAACCTTTTTCTTCCAAAATCATATATTTAAAATTGATTCGAATAAAGTTTTGTTGGAAATTAGTCTTCTTGGGCAAAAATATTCGTGATTTAAAAATTAAAGTATTTGGTGCAAAATTATTTTTGATCGTTGTTTAAAATTCAACTATTTTGTTGAAAATTCCACTTTTCAGGTAGAAAATTCAAGTGTTTAAGAATTGAACACTTGGAGGAAAATTAAATAATTTAGTTTGTATATTAATAATTTATAGAAAATTTATCATTTCGATTTGAAAACTAAACTAGTTTGTTGAAAATTTGATTAGAATTTATTTAAATAAAGTTTAGATGGAAATTCGCCTTTTTTAGTTAAATATTTAAATATTTAGGTAGAAATCACAATTTTATTGTTGAAAATTCAGTGTTTTAAGTCCAAACTTTATCTATTTGGATTAAAATTAAATTTTTTATTAAAAATTCAACTGTTTGTAGAAAATTTGATATTTGACTTAAAAATTTAATTATTTGGATACAAATTAACTGCTTGTATTAAAAATTAATATTTTTTAACTTCTTGGTCGAAAATTGAAACATTTACTCAAAAATTCCATTTTTATTTTGCAAAGTAACATTTGATTTAAACTTCATAATTTTGGTTTGAAAATTTAACTATTTTGTTAAAAATTTAACAATTTGGTTTAAAATTAATTTTCCTTGTTCAAAATTCAAGTATATTGTAAAAAAATTTTCTCTCTGACTTAAAAATTCAATTATTTGGTCCACAATTAACTGCTTTCGTTCAAGATTAATATTTCCAGTTTAGAAATTTACTTATTTTGTATAAAATTCATCTTTTTGAGTCATAATTAATATTTGTCTGAAAATTTAACAATTTGGTAGAAAATTCATCCATTGGATTTAAAATTAACTTTTTTTGTTGAAAATTCAATTTTTTGTAGAAAACTTAATTTTTTGATTTGAAAACTCAATTAGTTCGTTATAAATTAAATGTTTTTATTCTAAATTAATATCTTTAAAATTTTTGGTTGATAATTGAACTATTTACTTTAAAATTCAATTTTTATTTTGAAAATTAAGATTTGGTTTGAAAATTCAAATAGTTGGTTGTAAATTAACTGTTTTTCTTTAAATTAAAATTTTTAGTTTGAAAATCAATTATTTAGTGGAAAATTCCTCTTTTCGAGTCCAAATTTTAACCATTTGTTTGAAAATTTAACAATTCAGTAGAAAATAATTTATTTGGTTTCAAATTAACTTACCTTGTTGAAAATTCAACATTCTGTAGAAAATTTTATTTTCTGGCTTGAAAATTTAATTATTTCGTTAAAAATTAACTATTTTTATTCAAAATTATTGTTTTTAAAATTTTTGGTCGACAACTGAACTATTTTCTTCAAAGACAACGGTTATGGCGAAGATTAACATTTTGTTGAAAATTCCTAATTTCGATTTTAAAAATTAAACTATTTTCTAAAGATTGGATACGAATCTATTCAAATTAAATTTTATTGATAAAAAATTGTGACTTTAAGAAAAAGTTGTTTCTGGAAAAAATTCAATTATTTGGTTATAAAGAAAGTTTTTTTATTCTAAATTAATATTTTTAAACTTTTTGGTCAATAATTGTACTATTTTTATTGAAAGTCAACTATTACGTTAAAGATTAACATTTGGTTTCAAATTCATAATTTTGCAAATTTCACTATTCAATTTGATTCAAATAATTTTTTTATGGGTTGAAAATTTAACTATTCAGGTAGAAAATTAAATTATAATTTTGAAATTTCATTTTTTTGAGTAATAATTTTAGTATTTGGTTTAAAAATTGAAGAATATCGCTTGAAGGAATTTTTTTGTTAAAAATTCAAGTTTTTGTTAAAAATTCGTATTTTCGGCTTGAAATTTTATATTTTTTGTTAGAAACTTCATCATTTTCAGACAAAATGCAATTATTTCGTTGGAAATTAATCTTTTCTGGTAAACTATTCAACTTCTTTTTTTCTTTTTGTTGAATTAAATATTTTTTGTATTCGAAATTAATGTAATTTTTAGTTCAAATATTGACCTTATATATTTATCATTTTGAAATAATATTTTTGAGTCACAATTAAACTACTAGTTCGCAAGTTGAGTTACTTTGTTAAAAATATCTTCTTTTGTTGTTTAAAGATTCAATATTTTAATAGTAATTTTCTGACCTGAAAATTTATATTAAATTCTTGGTTAAACATTTTTATTTTTCAGTTGAAAAATCAACTATTTGGTGGAAAATTCACCTTTCTTTGAAGAAAATTATCATCTTGTTCAAAATTCACATTTTTGGTTGAATCTTCAAAGATTTGCTAAAAAATTCATCTATTTTCTTGTTTCATTTAAAGTTCTTCCAATTTAGAAACCTTTAAATAATTTTTTTTCGTTTCATTAAATTAAATAATCTTCCCAATAAAAAGATTATTCTCATTTTGCTTCTTTTTGATTTTAGCGAGTGTTTGAACACATTTTTATTTATTTTTTAAATGTTAGAACTAAAACCAAAATAAATATGTTTAATGCTACGAGAGAACTTTAGATTTTAGATAAGAAGTTAATTTAATTATATCCGTGAAATATAAATATTAATTGAAGGCACGGAAAGCAGAATTGAACGAGCGCTCGAGCAGTAGGTAGGAGTGGGGGGCATCCCAACTCCTGCCTACTGTTCGAGCGCTCGTTCGGTTCTGCTTTCCAAGCCTTCCATTTTTTGACAATTTAACTTATGTTAGTTTAAAAATTAATAAATAATAC
The DNA here is from genome assembly GCA_035041075.1 of Acraspis erinacei. Lineage (NCBI taxonomy): Eukaryota > Metazoa > Arthropoda > Insecta > Hymenoptera > Cynipidae > Acraspis > Acraspis erinacei. The sequence goes on along the minus strand of JAWWLR010000149.1, from coordinate 836,444 downwards.
TCACTTGGGAGGACAGGGATGATCATTGCAAGTCTTTGACCTCGATTTAGGTTTCATTTCTGGACTGCAAAGAAGAGGGGTTACAACCTTATTTGTATCATCTCGTCTACAATGTATAATTGAAGTCTGGACACCTGGAATAAAGACCCCAAAGTTAGATTAATTAATTAATTAATTAATTAATTATTCAGTTAATCAATTTGCTATCATCTCTTAAAAGAAGGAAATGGAATATACCTCCTAAGCAGGTGGCACTGCAGTGAGTAAAGCCGTCCTCATGCCATGAATATGTGGTAAGAATAGAACTTCCGGATTCCACTTTCATGTTTCCCTCATAACTTCCGGGTCCGGAACTGCCACCGGATGATCGATAAGAGTCGGTCAGGCTGGACTCAGCATAGCCACTATCTCCAACAGTATCAATCCTATAGGACAAACTGTTCTCCATCATACTACAAGGTTCCAGCATACACTTCTCAGTGTCAATTGGCTTAGGACCAGAACATTGTCGATCTGGTAATTTCGCAATTGTCTTGCTGAATTCGAGAAATATTTTACAGTGCACTTCCCTATGGCGAATCCCCTCGCCACAAGTTACCGAACATGGTGACCACTGTTCTGCAATGAATCTGAATAGAAAATTTCATAAATTTTAAGTTTGTTTAGACTGGCAATCTCACAGACGTGGGTTCGAATCCCAGAAGAAGTAGAGAGAATTTTTTCACATTTTAAGAAAATGAGTATTTAAAAAAATATTTATTCTGGACTAGTAGAAAAAGAATTAACGTTAAAAGTATTAATTCATTTACCTGGTCAAGAACCTTAACATTAAAAATAAAATAAAAACTCTTATGTTCAGAAAATTAAAATCTTACAAGTATAAGGAATTAAAATGGGATTTAACTTGTAGGGGTTGTGAAGAAAATTTTATTATCTCTCCGAAACTTAATGGGTTAGAAAAATCAGACTGGCAATCTGAAAGACCTGGGTTCGAATCCCAGCGGAGCTAGAGCGATTTTTTTTACAATTTAAAAAAAATTCAAGAAAATTCAACTATTTTAGGTAAAAGCTATTTTTTGGGTAGAAAAATTTCTTTTTCAGTCTAAAATTGATAGTTTTTTAGTTGAAGATTCAAGCACCGGCTTGAAAATTAATTTATTTTGTAGATAATTCATCTTTTTTGCAGAAACTTAATCTGTTTCATTAATAAATCATCTTTTTGGTTGAAAATTCAAATCTTTGGTTAAATGTTGAACTGTTTTCTTGAAAAACAATTCTTTGAAGTTTCATTATTATTATTTTTTTTGAAAATTAATTTTCTTGAAAATTGAACTATTTAGCTGAAAAGTCAGTGTTTTTTTATTTAGAATTATTTTTTTAAACTGAAATTTGAACTATTCCCATTTTTGGCTGAAAGTTAATATCTTAAATCAAACATTGCTTGTTTCTGGTTGAAAATTCAAATCGATCTTTTCTGTTTCATAATTCTTGTATTTTGAAAAAAATTCGTCTTTTTTTGGTAGAAAATTAATTTGTTTTGGTTGCATATTTAACGTTAGGAATTTTTTCTATTAAATCCCTTACTTGGTTCCAAGTTAAACTATTTTATTAAAAATTCATTTGGTTGTTGTTGAACATTTTAATTATATATAATTAATAATTTGAGTGAAAAATTAAACTATTTGATCGTCAGATAACTTTCTTGTTAAAAATTCATATTTTGAGGTCGCATTTTAAATGTTTATCATTTCATTGAAAATTAGTTTTTTTTTTTAAATTGAAAATTCAACGCTCTCATTTTTTGTTGATAATTCATGTTTTTTAACTTGAAAACTAAACCATTTGCTGAAAATTTGTCTGGTTGGTTAGAAAATCAATCTTGTTTATTAAAAACTCATCTTTTTGGTTGAGAATAAAAATGGTTTTTGAAAATTCTTTTTTTTTAATTTTTTTTTAAATTGTTATTTAACTGTTTTATTTTTAGCTTTTTACTTATTTCTTTAATTTGGAATTCTTGATTGAAAATTCATTTAGCTTTATATAAAATATTCAGCTATTTATTAAAAAATTATTAAGATAATTTGTAAAAAAAATCACAATTTTCAAAATTTGCTGTATTTGCTATTTCTATTGCTGAGTCTTTTCGATTTTTTAAGTGTATATTTATGAGAGGAAAATCTACCGTAAAAATCCACTAAAATCTCGATATTTATCACTAAAAATGAGAATTTTTATGAACTTTTGTAGTAATCACAATTTCCATGTGAGGAATTTTAATTCTAAATATTTATTTCTTGAACAATTTTAAATGATTCAGGATTTATTTAAAAGAATTATTTCAAGTTTTGAAGATTTCAAAATATGTTGGAAAAGAATTGGGAAGGTTTAAGGACAACTTTTTTTTGGATAGATTTGAAGCAATTTGAGAATGCATTTTTTTTCAAAAGATTTTCAGAAGTTTTAAAAAGATTCAAAAATAATTTAAATCTTGATAAAAAAATATAAATTTAAAAATAAAATAAAATTTAGGTCCTAGAAGAATTCGAAAATAGAAGCTTTTTAAGAATTTTTAAATGATTATTTAAAAATTAGTTTTAAGAAAACATGAAAAAAATTAAAACATTTCCATTAATTTCCAAAAATTTCGAAAAAGAAGGTAGAAGATTTTAAAGAAAAAAATTCCAAAATTATAAAATTTTAGAAGAAATTAGAGCAATTTCAAAAGATATTTAGAAGTAATAAAAAAATTTTAGAATAGAAAAGATTTTTAAATAAAATTTCAAGCAAATTTAATTCTTTTTAACATTTCAAACAAAAAATAAATAAGGCTTTTGAAAGGTTCAAGAGAATAAACAGATTTCCTTCAAATTCATGAGAAAATTTAAAATTATTTTTTAGTTTGAAAAATTAATTTCCGATGAAAATATACACATTTTAATTTAATTTTCACAATCCTCAAAGACTTTTCAAATATTTTCGGAAAACTTGGAATAATTTTAAAAAATGTTTAAAATTAAGATTTTTAAGCCTAATTTTTTGAATGCTTAAACTTGGGATCTTAACAAACAAAAGTTTTAATTAAAAAAGATTTAAACAAAATCGAAATTTTTAAATCTTTCAAACAAAACTTTGAAGCTTTTTAAGGCTCGATCTCTTTTGGTTAATCATGCAATTTTTTCGTAGAAAATTAATGTTCGTTAGTTGAAAATTTGAATATTTTGTTGAAAATTTCTTCTTTTTGGACGAATTCGACCATGCTTAGAAACAAATTTTAATTTAAATGTCAAATAAATTAAATTTGATTAAAAATTCCTCTTTTTTGGTAGAAAATTAATCTTCCTGTTTGAAAGATTATCTCTTTAGTTGAAAATTGAAATATTTAGATGAAAAGTCGCTTTTTTTCTTAAGAATTAATTTTTTTAAATGAAATTTTAGACATTTAAATTTTTCGCTAATCACTCAAATTTTGAATCGAAAATTGAAAATTGAAAATGCATCTATTTTGTTGAAAATTCTTCCTTTTTGGTAAAAAACTAATTTTTTTATTTAAAAATTCATTTTATTGGTAAAAAATTTAATTATTTCGCTAAAGAATCTCTGAAATTTGATCTCTTTGACTGAAAATTTAACTATTTTTGTAAAAATTAAATTATTTGATCAAGATTTAATTTTTTACACAAAATGTGACCATTCCATTTATTGATTGAAAATGTTATCATAAATTAGAATTGATTTTTTCTGATTCAAAATTCTTAAATTTGGATAAAAATTCAACTTCTCAGGTAGAAAAAAATCGATTTGGTTATAAATTAAACTACTAATTTAATTGAACTATTTTACATTAAATTCGCTTTTTTTTTGTAAAATGATTTTTTTTAATCTGGAAACTGGTCTCTTTTAATTGAATTTAACTAACTGGAATTTTTTTTAATTGAAAATTTGTTTTTCTAACTAAAAATTCAACGCTTCGGTTTTTCGATGAAATTAAAAATTCATCCATTTGGTTGAGGATACAAACATTTGTGAAAACTCGTTTTTTCTTTTGAATTCAACTCGTTGAAAATTCGTGTTTTAAAATATTTATAATAAATGTTTAAATGTTTATAATATTTATCTGTTTGGCAAAAATTCAAATATTTTGATAAAAGTTTAATTATTTTGTTAAACTTGTTTTCTTTTGATCAATTAATAAAGATAATTTCTTTAAATAACAAAATCGAAATTTAAAAATGTACTATATTTCCAATTTCAGTACCTGAGACTCAGTCATTCTTTTCTAGTTAAAATCCATTAGTTTTTATTTAAAAAAAATAACTTCAAGTTTTTAAGGTTGCAAAATAACTTATTGTATTTTGATGGATTTTAAACGTAGAAGCTTTTTAAGAATTTTGAAAGGTTTCAAGAGCATAAACAAATTTACTTAAGATTCCTAAAAAAAAAAATTATTTACTTTTTATTTAGAAAGTAATTTTTGAAGAAAATATAAAAGTGTTTTAAAATATTTAGGAAAGTTTATAAAAATATCGCAAAAAATGTAGAAAATTTTAAGGCAACTTTTTCAATCTTATATATTTTGAAATCTTTTCGGAAAAATTGGAATCATTTTAAAGGATGTTTAGAAATAAAATTTTAAAGGTTTTTCAGGATTCTGAATGGAATTACGATAATGAAAAATTTTCTTACGTATGCTGGGAAAATTTAAAATAAATTAACATTTTTTTAAATGATATAAATTTTAATTCAAACTTTTAAGCTTTTTAAGGAATCATCTTTTTTGGTTAATAATGCAATTGTCTCCTTGAGAATAAATGTGGTTTGGTTCAGAATTGAAACATTTTGTTGAAATTTTTTTCTTTTTGGATAAATTTGAATGTAAAAAAAAATTTTTACTGAAATTTCAACTAATTCATTTTTTCTCATAATAAACCTCCTTCATTAGAAAATCAACTACTTGGAAGGAAGTTGAATTACTTTAATAGGAATTTTTTTGTCAAAGATTGTTCATTTTATTTAAAAATTCACCTTCTTGGTGGAAAATGCAACAATTTTGTTATAAATCTAGATATTTTGTTGCAAATTCCACCTTTTTTGTAAAAATATAATCTTCTTGGTGGGAAATTCATCTTTTTGGTTAATAGTTCAATTATATTTTTCAAAATTCTTCCTTTTTAGAAAGCTAAAATATTTTTAAATTATAATATCAAATATTTCATTTTGCGTTGAGAATTCATCTCTTTTTATTGTAAAATTAACTACTTGCAAGCAGACGATTTTACGATCTAATCATGATGTAAATTAAAGTCTTTAGTTGAAAATGTTTCTATTTCGTTAAATTTTTTTTTGCTGGTAAAGATTAAACTATTTTTTACAAACTGCATCGCTTTGGGTAAAAATGTCATCTTTTTCATTTAAACATACAAATATTTTCTTGAAAATAAACTATTTTCCAAAAAGTTACTCTAAATATATAAATAAATCCCTTCCTTTAGAACTTTCAGACGATGACCTAAATTTCTTCTCTAAAAACTTTATCAATCTTTCACAAACTTCTTCAAACAGATTTACCAGCAGTGTTAAATTATTCATTTGACAATTCCCTCTTTGCGAATATCATATTTTCCGAACTTTGCCTTTACCAGTCCCCATTCAGTCTGATCAGTACGGTTCGAATAATCCATCGAAATTTATTTCCGCATAATGCGTTTTCTCTTGTACACGCCAATCAATATCTCGCTGATATAATTTCAATTTGTCTAACGCTTGTCGACAATTTTTATTTACACCTTTTACACGCTATGGTGCTTCTGTTATCGATAGCGAAACCCGGGCGTACTGACGTCACCGGGTTGCCCCAGTTTTCGAATCCGAGGACACAAGGCGAATATATATACATTCGTATAATATTTCACAGCACCTCCATTCAATGCCTTATTTTACATCAAGCAGGCGGACTCTTCACTAATTCGAGTGTTTATCACTTTGACTTATTTAAAATTACTCACAAAGAGGAACCATGATTCTCATTCTCATATTTCTCCTTCCCTATTACCCCTACTCCCCCTATATTCCCATCTATTTCGCAAATCTCTTCACCCTTTCTCCCACCCAAACTTCCCTAATCATCTTCATTTATAATCATTTCCCCTACTACCCCTTATTCCACCCACTTCACCTGCCATGATTTCCTTCAATTTCCCCTACACATCTTTCCTTTATTTAGAATCACTCTTCCGAATTTATATCCCTAATTTCTCTTCACTTCTCTTTACTCCTTTTTTCAATCTCCTATCATTGAACACTTACTTTGCTTACTTCTCCAACCCTTATTTTCTCTTACTTCTCATAATTTCTCTTCCTTATTTCCTCCCACCTCAACTAATTCTCCTCTCTCCTTTCCTTTCAATTAACATAGCTCCCCATCCCTAATTCAAAATATTTTGTTTCCTATTATTTTGTCTCACTTTCCTTATTTAGCCTCCCCTTACTTCCAAATCAATAACTTCTCTTTTAAGTCCTACCAGTTCCCTCACTTACTCACCATGTTTCCCCTCACTACTCATTCTCATTTAAATTCATTTCCTTTAATTTCCCTACCCTAATTTCCCTTCAATTACCCTATACTCACTCCTTTTATTTATACTCGCGTCTCGTACTTTAAATCCCTTATTTCGTAAAATATTAATATATCCCTAAATTCCTCCCTACCCCACGATTTAAAACACCGTTCATCCAACCCCAACGTCTTCCTCCTTTTACTTCTTCCTTTCCTCGCATTCCAAGATAACACTCTCTTAACTCCTTTCCCTACTTCTTTTTCCCAGTTCACACTTCCCATTCCCTAGTATCTTCATTTATAATAATTTTGCCTACTACGCCCTAATTCCCCTAATTCTCCTGCCATGATTTCCTTCAATTTCAGCCTCACTTCTACTACTTTACCTCCCTCATTTCCCTTAACATCTGCTAACTTCCTCTTGTAACCACTCGTTATTTAACTCTAACTTTTCCGACGTCCCTATTCCTTATTTTTCCTACTTCTCTCCATTTCCGTCTCCTATGTCTGCTAAATTTAACTAATTTTCATTTATTATTTCCTTTCACTTCCCACACTTCCCCATCCCTAAATGTATACTTTTTCTTTCCACTTATTTCCTCTTACTACACTTCATACCCTCGTCTCACTTCCAAATCCATCACTTCTTTTATAAGTCCCATTAATTCCCTCACTTACAGATCACTATTTTCGCTCACTAGTCATCCTCATTTATATTCATTTCCCCTAATTTTCCTAACTTAATTTTCCCTTATATCCTCTACACCCTCTCCCTTTATTTACCCTCACTTATCCTACTTTAAATGCCTCCTTTGCCTAAATATTATTATATCCGTAAATTCCTTCTTCCTGTTCCACTTTTCTCTTTCCTCACATCCCAAGCTAAGACTCTTTTAACTCCTTTCCCTACTTCTTTTTCCCAGCCTACACTACCCTTTTCCTAGTCATCTTCATTTATAATCATTTTCCCTAATACGCCTAATTTCCTCTACTTCTCCTTTCATGATTTTATTCAACTTTGTTTTGTAAATTTTGCTTACACTCACTTCTACTTTACATCCATCATTTCCCTTCACTTCTCCTCACTCCCATTTTTAATCTCCTATCATTCAACACTTATTTTCCTTACTTCTCCATCCCTGATTTTCTCTTAGTTCTCCTTATTTCCCTTCCATATTTCACATCACCTCATCTAATTCTCCTTTCATTTTTTTCACTGTATATTAGGGTGGTCCAAAATTTTTTTTTCAATTTTTTATGCAAAACGCCCGGAAATTTGTTCAATTCCACAAAAAAACCGATTTTTTGTTTGAAAAAAAAATATATTATTTAGAGATTCGAGTTTTTGGCGCTAATTATGATTTTTTAACGCAGATTATTTCAAAAATATGAAATACTACTTTATACTTATAATTATATGTTTTATTAAATTGTTTAAACAATTTATTATTGTTTTTAACAACTTTCTCTTAGAAAAGGGTTAGAAAGTCAAGGTTTTGTTCTGAATTTTTCATCTTATTTTCAACGTTTCAGTTAGAGAAAGGTAATAATCAATTAAAGTTAACAAAAATAATTGTTTAATCAATTTTTTATTATTCATAACAATATTCTCTTAGAATAATGCTACAAAGCTGAGGTTTTTTTTTTAAATTTTCAAATTTTTGTCCTATCAGCTATAATCTATGATATATAATATATATCAGCAATAATAATAATCTATCAGCAATAAATTTCTTGTTGTAATTAAAAAGAAAACTTTTACAAGTCATTTACAGACCTAGTCCTCCCACTTACTTTTAATTATTCCATTCTTTGTTTTTGTCTCTTTTGTATAATAGCTTTTTTGTTTTAATTAATTTTTGTTGAACATTGGGAAAAGAAAAAAGTAATTTACTTAAAACAATACAATACTATTTAAAATATGATTCTCTCTAATGTATATTTATTATTTTTTCACAACTAAAAAGGTAAAGCAAAGTTAAACATTGCAGAAAAAACCGCAACTTTTTAGCACTAATCTAAGAGAAGATAGCTATGAACAATAATAATTTGTTCAAACAATTATTTTTGCTAAATTAAATTAAATATTAACTCACTTCAAGTAAAAAGTGGGCAAAAAGTTAAAAATTTCAGAAAAAACCGCCAGTTTCTATGATTAAGCAAAGAAAATATTATTAGCAATGATAATAAATTGTTTAAACAATTATTTTGTTAACATGAATTAATTATTACTTTACTCTAATTGAAGAGTGATAAAAAGTTTAAAATTTCAGGAAAACCGCAACTATTTGGTATTAATCTAGAAGAAGAAAGCTATAAACATTAAAAATTTGTTTAAACAATTATTTTTGCTAAATAAAATAAAATAATTACTTACTTTAAGTGAAAAGTGAACAAAAAGTTGAAAATTTCAGAAAAAACCGCAACTTTGTAGCATTATTATAAGATAATATTTTTATCATTAATAACAAATTGTGTAAATAATTATTTTTGTTAACTTTAATTGGTTATTACCTCGCTCTAACTGAAACGTTGAAAATAAGTTGAAAATTCAGAAAAAACCTTGACTTTCTAACCCTTTTCTAAGAGAAAGTTGTTAAAAGCAATAATAAATTCTTTATACAATTTAAATAAACATCTAATTAGCAGTGTAAAGTAGTATTTCATGTATTTGAAACAATCTGCGTTAAAAAAACCGCAAAAAATCATAATTAGCACCAAAAACTCCAAAAACCCATTTTTTCACTTATGGGGGTCTTTTGGGACCCCATAAAAGAGACTTATGGGGGTGATATTTACAAAGTAATATATTATTTGCATCCTGTGACGAATTGTGAAGAGAAATGGTGAATTTCGAACTCGATTCACCTAATATTGAGAATTCTAAATAAAATTTACAAAAACGTCTTTTTTTCTTATGGGAAATACGTGTTAAACTGCATGGGGCTTGCGCCACCTCTAAATATTATTTTTTTTAAATGGGTTTATTTTTTTGTGGATTCGAACAAATTTCCGGGCGTTTTGCATAAAAATTCGAAAGAAATTTTTTTGGACCACCCTATTCGACACTCTTTTTCGAAATCTCAGGAAATCGTTCCATGTGTTTAAAAATCTTCTTAATATTTTTCTAAAGTACATGTTTCAAAAGAAAAAATCATTTAAAATTTTCACACGAATATTAGGAAAATAATTCTGTGTTTCTAATCTATTCAGACCGTCTAATCTTCTAATCTTTAAAAAGATTCAAATTTTGCCCGAATTTGGTTAGTTCTTCAAAACTAAAGAAAAATGCCTTTAAAGTTTTTCAGATTCTTTGAGAATTTTTCAAATCTTTTGCAATGTCTTGAAATGTTTTAAAATAATGTTTTAAAATTATTTTTTTGAAATAAAAAATGGTTTTAATTATTCCTAGGAACCTAACAGATTTTTTTTCATTTTCATGAAACCTTAAAAAATTCTTAATTTTTCTTTAATTTTTTTCTTTAATTCTTTAATTTTAATTTTTGCAAAATATAATGAGTAGACAAATTTTCAATTTAAAGAAATTAAAATGTCCTGCTTTAAAAAAGTTATATATTAATAACGAGTACTGTTTCCATCATGGTATAAAAAAGGGAGAAATCTTCACATGGGCTCTGAAAAATGCTTTTAAACTAAAAAAATTGGTGCAGAATCAGAGAAAAGAAGAAGTTATGCTTCGCAATATACCCAACCGTAATGAGAGCTTGTCTTCAATCAACAAAATCAAAACATTAATAGTCGGCGAACCTTCAGCAGAGACCGTCACATTGGAAACGTTTGTGGACACCATTAACAGAACATTGGAGAAAACCGATGAACAATCTACATTATGTGAAGTAAATAAGTTATTACCAAATTTACCAGTGCCTAACAATATGGGAAAAAAAGGATGAACCGTTTGCAGATTCTTCAAGCAATTCGGACTATATCAGCGTGTACGAGTGGGGGTGTTTCCAGCGGATCGAATTCCGAAAATGTGGATGAGACCGGCCTTTATAGTTGCAAATCTTAATGGCGTAAAGAAACCTGGATCGCATTGGATTGCCATACACGTGAGTAAAAATGTCCGATGAACGTTTGTGGTCAGTTTTGTGTTATGTTTCTTCATTTTATGTATAATTTCATTATAATATATTATAAATTCATTAATTAATACGAATACAAATAGGTTTTCTTGTGCTCATTTATGATAATGTACATGCAAATTATAAAAACAAATATTTTCATAACACAGGCTATGATTTCGATATTTTACATTTATCTATGTATTTCTGCTTTGAGACACAAAACTATATTCTTCTTTCTCTTTAGTTGATGGTACTTAATTTAATTTGCGTGAAAAATAAATTTGTTAGGTTTATTGAAAGGTTATATTAACCATATATCTCCGTATTTCTTCTACATTATGATAATTAGTAGTTATTGCAATAAATTGCATTATTTTCGAACTAGATTCGTTGATTTATAAAATGTACAATTATTTTATTTGATATATTCGCTCATTGCATTCACTACATTTCAAATATACTTTATTCTCGCGCACTCACTTCTCCAATATGGCTGTCTGTGGTGGATTTGATTCCTGTTGGTTAACTTTTTTTCAATTGCGTGGGGCCAGCCCTATCCGACCGACCCAAATTTTGCATTAGAGCTCTGGCTAAAGTTTGATGCCAGCCGTGAACTAATCCGTTGGTGGCGTTGCTGCGCTTCTTGCTGCCAAATGCATTAGTTATAGGGAAAGAATAATGAAATAATTAATAAAAGAATATTTTATGGGCAACGAAGGGCCTGAAATTTTTTATAATGTATTCGCAGATATATAAGCATTATTTCAAATATGCAAAATCTATTAAAACATTGTATCTGTAATATAAACTCCATTTTCAGAAATATTAGGATAGAAAAAGAAAATTAAATTATAATAAAAAATTTAAATATTATCAATTGTAGTTGAATGACTGCAGAAATAAATGTAAAATTAATTTAAAGTGTGGTGGTAATAACAAATAAAAACTAGGATTCATGAATAAATAATATTAAAAAATCAGATTGAGATACTGAACTGAAAAGTTAGACTTTGATCCAATTTCTCTATTTATTTGACGATTTGTTTTCTTACCTGACATTTCTAGTTGATCTTCTCATCCTTTTATGACAAGATAAATGTGCAACACGTAAGTGAAGCAGAACTGTGGAAGATGGACAGGTACTTCGTTATTACATTTCAAAAATTTAATTTTAAAGAGATATTATAATAGATATTAGATAGATATTATTACATATACTATATATATATATATATATATATATTATATTATATACATATATATTATTATTATATTATTATTAGATATTATAATCAATTTTCAACTTTGTGTCATCGAGATATTTTAAAAATATTTTCTAACTGAAGAGTTAAAGGTTCCTGAGATTTCCCCATATATATTTTTTCTGTTTCCGTGTATTTTATTTAAAAAAATGTAAACAATTATTGGTTATTATTCAAGTGTTATTTATAAAAAATACTTCCTAAAAACATATTAGAAAGAGTGTTATTGAGTTCTAAACTAGTTATACTTCAAAACTTTTTGAATTTCCCGCCAAAGTGCATGTCTACTACTACGGGCGCCACCTTTAGTACAATTTCAGTACGAAATTGACCTTCGTATCAGTACTATTGGCTTCTCCCAAACGGCAACACTG
>JAWWLR010000149.1:788021-809113 GCA_035041075.1 Acraspis erinacei | reverse complement strand
TGCACTAAAAACACAACTAAACTAAAAAAAAGCAACAAGAGGAGAGTCACATGGACTTGTAACAAAACAAAAATAAAACACAAATATCAACAAAAGCATACAAAAAAAAAGATGCCGACTCAGGACGACCTGTTTGGTGCCCACTCAGGACAACGAGAAATGTTTAAAGATTTGCTACTATTACGCACGCGAAACAAATCTGAAAGGAAAAATCGACCTTATTGCTAATCACTGTGTATTCAAATTCAGTAATCTATAATTTGTCATGGCTAACGAGGCAGATAATGACTACATTTCGCCATACTTCAGTGGCCAATTATACAATCGTTAGCCTGTGCTAATCACTATATCATCATGGCCAATAATTATATTTTTCCAAGTTATTGCTAATTTCTTTAAATATAATTTATCGACATCTTTGACGCTTAATTTATTATTGTAATTCAAATCTTTATAAAATTAATTATCTATCTATTGTTTTTCAACAAAAAAGAACGAATTTTCAAAAAATAGTTAAATTTTCAATCAAATTCAAAACTTATTAAGCAAAATGAATAATGTTTAAATATAATAGTCAAATATCTAACAAAAAATTAATTTTTAATAAAAAATAAAAATTTTTTAACAAAATTTTAATCAAAGAGGTGAATTCCGTACTAATATCATGAATCTCGAGGCAAAAATGACCTTTTAACCAAATTGTGAAATTTGGTTTAAAAAAATAATTTTTAACAAAAATATATGTATTATAAACTAAAAAAGTTATAATAATAAAATTTAATATATGCCCTCAAGTTATTGAGAAAATCCTTGAAATCTCTTGAAATCTTTGAAAATCTTACAAAATTATTTGAAATCCCTTTAAAAATTTAAAATCTTTTGAAATCCTTTGGAATCTCTTAAAATACTTAGCAATCTTTAAATTATTTCAAAATTAGGTAAAATCCTTTAAAAAGCCTTGAAATACATAGAAGTTCCTCGGAATTCGTTTAAAAATCTTCGGTTTTTTTTAAATCTTTAAAATAATTTGGAAATTAAGAAATTAAAAGTAGAATAAAATTAAATTTAAAATCCTTTTTAACTTCTAATTATCAAGTTAATGAATAGAATTCCTGAAATAAAACCAAGAATGCAACGACGAATTTTGGATAAACATCATAAAATTTTTCTATTGTCATTTGAAAAATGATACTCTTTAAAAAAATTACTATCTCGAAAAAGGAAAAAAAAATTGGGTAAATATAAAAAAGAGGAAAGAAGAATGAGAAGGCAAGCAACCCCCCTTCCTTCTCTTTTTTCTTTCTTTCGTCTTTTTTATTTTTATTATTATCCAATCACAATAAAGAAAATTTGTAAATAATATATACTGTTTTTTATTCTGATTTGATAATAATGAAAATAAAAAAGACGAATGAAATAAAAAAAGGAAAGGGATTTGGTTGATTGTCTTATCATTTTTACTTTTTTCCAATATTTTTTTCTTTCCAAATTTGGTTGTTAGATTCTTGGACTTGTTTTCAGAAATTGCTGTGGAATCCTTTGAAATAATTTTGCTAATGTTTTTTATGAATTCCTATAATATTTTTTCATAAAGAGGTAAAATATAATTGTATTTTTAACATCATAAATGCTTGAATCCTAATTCTGATTAAATGAATTTATGCCTTTTCAATTTATAAAAAACAGTTTAAAAACCAGGCCTTTGAAAAGGCATTTATATCAGTCTTTTAATTATTCCAACTATAACTTCTTTGAAGCAATTCCCTTTGAAATTTTCTTTTAATTTCGTTTCTAATTCCGAATCCTTGACCTGCAAAGCTTTTGCTCTGTCATTTAAATTTAATCATTTCAGCTAGAATCTTTAAGATTGTTTTGAAACAGACTATTTTTACTAGATTCAGAAAAAGTATACGAACAAAATGTTACTTTTAGATCTCTTTGTTAAAAAAGAGGCACTTAATAGCCAATTTCCTTTCACCTTTATTATATTTTCCAATAGGGGACAAAATACAGCATAAATTATACCGGGTGAACACGCTCGGGCTTACATGCACGGGGAACTTGAATGCTACCCGAATTACACAACAGCAGGGAAGAAGTCATACTACAGGCGCATTTAAAAATTTTGCGGTTTTAAATTTGCATTCGGATCGGCCATTCGGTCAAGTCCGTGCATATTCGGATTCCGTTTATCACAGTTTTCATGGTTGTGTTCGAAACTTCAAATGGATACAAGTCTCAAAAAAATATAGGTTATGTTATGTAGTAATTACAAATAATAAAAGTGTCTAATTAAAAATGAAGTGAGCCATGTAGACTGAGATAAGTAAACGTAAATGTTTTTCTGTGCCAATAACATTATGGAATGGCTGTTGAGTGATAAATACTATAAAATAATTATATTTGCCGCTGAAATTGATTACATGTTAGTTACATTTATAAATGTAATTAATAACAATTTTAAGTTTTCGCAAGTAAAATTGATTCATTTTATTCAAAACATATTTTGTCTATTCATGACATACGTTTTTATGCGTCAAATATAAAATTAGACACTTGTATCTATTTGAAGTTTCGAACGAAACCATGAAAACTATGATAAACTTGATCCGAAGATACACGGACTTGACCGAATGGCCGATCTGATTGCAACTTTAATATCGCGAAATTTCAAAATGCCCCTGTAGACTGGCGTCTCCCCTGCTCATGTGCAATTCGGGTAGCATTCAAGTTCCCCGTGCATGTAAGCCCCAGCATGTCCACCCTGTATATTTCAGAGTCATCCCGATCCGGTTATATTTTCTCTTTGGTAAAATAATTTAAATAAGATACCTTAAAAAGAAAATATTTGAATTAAAAAAATTAAAAAATATATATCTCAAAATCCCCAATTTGAAAACTTCCGAACAATAAAATTCTCGAGCAGTTTATTATATACTAAATTTGATAATTAATGTTCAATGAATATTGTATAATTATTGTTTAAATTTAAAATAACAGTAATTGGAAAAAAACTTCTGAATGCAAGTTTTTTTTAAATGTGCATAGCATTACAAAAATTATTTTTCTTGTAATAAAGATCTTGTTCTTGCACTGTTCCTCTTCATTAGGAAAAATATTTTGTTTTATTTATTGTCGTTTTGAAATTAAACAATATTTTTCTAAAATTGCACTGAGCATACAAGAAAACTTTTTTTATATTAAAATATTTTATTATTGAATTCTTAATAAATAATCAGGGTTTATTAAAAAAGAGTTTCTTTAATTGTTTATATTTCGCAATTTCTTGTTTTGGGAAATTCGCCAATAATAATATTCCCGAAATTATAAAATTATCGAAATTTGAAAATCCCTAGTTGGGTACCGAGTTTTAAAATCTTCGAATAATAAAACTCCAGATATAAAATATTAACAAATTTAAATAATTCATATTTTGTACCATAAATATTATTTGCTTATTAAATATACAATAATAAAATATTTTTAGTAGGCAATTTTTTTATCTTAAGAGTTTTATGAAATGATTGCTTGAATCTAAAATAACAATAATTCTATAAAAATCGTATTAAAAAAATTAAAAAATGTGTGTCTCAGAATAAAAAAATAATTCCTCCCCAAAGTTTAAAAATTTGCTCCGAATCTAATAACACTTTGCGAAATAACTTTGCAGAATTCGATTCAGCACTGACATGAGTCGAAATATAAAAAAAAAGTTAATAAAAATTGGGTTATGAAAACGTTTTTGGTAAAATTATTCAAATACTATGTACATTTTGAATCCAAATTTTTGTTTCAGAAATATATTTTTTCAATTATTGTGATTTTAAAGTAAAAAAATAATTGTTTTAAAAAATTTCCAATAAATAAATAATATTTAATGAAGAAATTTTTTTGAATTGTTTAAATTCGGAAATTTTTTAGTTCGGTAATTTTCTGTTAGGAACTTTACTTTTCGGGTATTTAAAAAATTCGGAAATTTTTTTAACTATCGGAAACGTTATTAATTAGCAAATTTCCCATTTATGTTATACACTGTTCAGGATTTTTACATTCCGAAAATTTTAGAATTTCGAGAATTTTATATTTTGAATATTTTCTATTTCCCGAAATAGAAAATTAATAAGAAAATTCCCGAAATTATTTTAATTATCATCAAATCTTAAAAATGATATTTTAAGAAAATTTCGGATTAGTCTATAATATTATCCAATTTGAAAATTATCAGCAGAATATTGCCGAATTATAAAATATCCGATGCTACAAAATTCCCGAATTTAGATGACTGATTCACAGTCAATATTATTTATTTAATATAAAAATAATAATTGAATATTTTTATCGAAGAAAAATATTTTTGAAATTTTCAATGCATTTTTGTCATTTTTTGTAATTTTTTGTTATTTTAAATTCAAACAATAATTTTAGAAAAATATTAAACATTAAAAAAATTCTTGCTCCGACCAAAATATTTTATTGTTTTATTTAAAACTAATGAATAAGATTTATTAAAAAACATTTTTTTAATTGTTTAAATGCAGGAATTTTTCACTGTTTGATATTTTAAAATTAGGCAATTTTCTGTTGAAATTTTTTCAATTCGGAATTTTTATATTTTGACAATTTTATAATTTAGGGAAGTTTTTACTTCGAATATTATCGAAGTCTTCTAGATTTTTCGAAATATTAAAATTTATTAATTTTCCGTGCTGGAAAATTTGAGTAAAGTTTTTTTTTTAATTCAGAATGATTTGAACATTTAAAGAAATTTAATTATAGATAGTTTATAAGAATTATAAAATTTTGTAACTTGAAAAATTGATTGTGGAATAAATATAAAGTATGTGCCTTTAAACTGATATTAAAATTAATATTATTAAAAAATTATTATTGCATTACCAATCGTGTTGATATATTTTTGGCAATAAAACCTTTGAGAGCAAAAAAATGATAAACTTTTCCAAATTTAAATGTGTCTAATTTTGAGAGCGTTGTAATTTCGAACAATTAAACTAGAATGTTTATATTTTCATGAATTTTTAATTGCAAAAATTTGGAACAAAATTTTTTAAATTCTGTCAAAAGTTTGTTTTATCCACTTCAGGGAATACGTATTTTTTTATTGAAATGGACATTTTTTTCCAGCTAATTCACGCCTCTAAATTAATAAATTTATTTTCTATAGCGTCACAATATTTCCTTAATAAAGCAAAATAATTACAACAATAAAAATAATTGGTGTACAAATATTTGAATGTAATTTTGAAAAATTAATATTTTTATTATGTCATTATTTGTTTTTGTGTTTTCGTAGAAATTTAGATTTTTTCAGATTACAGAAAAAGCTTTTTTAAAATATTGAAAGATTTTAACCGACCAAAGAAATTTTCTTACAATTCCTAGGAAAATTACATATGATTTTTCAATTTTAAATAAGAAGTTTAAGGCAAAATTTCAAAAGATTTCAAAACATTTATAATGATTTCCTAAAATTTCAAAAAAGAATGGAAAAGATTTGAAAGCAAACATTTTTAATTTTCGAGGACTTCAAGATTTTAGAAACATTCCATTAAGCTTTTAAAAGATATTTAGAAGTTTTCATAAGTTTCAAAAATAATTGAAAAAAAAAATTAAAACAAAATGTAGGTTTTTGAAGTTTTGTTGGAACAAAAAATTAAATGCCTTTTAAGAATTTCTACAGATTTCAAAAAAAAATTTGTTTTCTGATCATTCCTAGGCAAATTTAAAATGAAATTTTACTTTAAAAAATCTATTTTAGCAGAATATTTAGAAATATTTTCAAAATTATCGAAAGAGGATCTCGTAGATTTTGAGGGGGTTTACAATTTTTTTGAGGACTTCAGAAACAAATTTATAATAAGAATAATTTAAAAAGATATTGAGAAGTTTTGGAAGGATTTTAAAAATAGTTTAAGATTTGAAAATATTTCAAAAAATGAAAAAAGTAGAAAAAAACATTTAAAAAAATTTCTAATAAGAGACGACTGAAATATCCCGAAAACGAAAATTATTCTTTTTATTTTCCATTAATTCACTCAATGTGGAATATTTTAATTCAATTTTTTACATTTTGAAAGAATTTTCAAACTTCTAAGAAAAGTTGGAGTCAGCTGAAAGGACCGTTAGGAATTTTATAATTTTCGAGCTTAAAAATATTTTCAAGTTTAAAATTTTGTTTGGAAATTTATAATATATTTAAAAATTCTAAATTCCTTTATAAAATATATAAAATTAAAAAAAAATATATATTTTTTTCATCTAAAAAGGGAAACTGAAAGAGAGAAGTTTCATAAAACACTCAAATGAAATTTTTGGAAAATTATTGTATTTTAACTTAACCGAAATATCACAATTGTAAAAAAGATTTTTTTAAAACGCCGTTAGGGTCTCGCCTTTTTTTATTAATACTTTTATTTTAATTCTTGTGACAATAGCCTTGCCTTTGACGATTTAGAAGTTAATTGACCTAGATTCTATTGTACTAGATATTTTCAATTAATTTTTAATTTTCTTTTAATCTGTTTTTTAAAAATAAATGTTATATATAACACTTTAGACGCAGATAGAGAACCAGACTTATTTTTACATAATGTGACACCTAAAACGTTTCGTCCTGGGCTAACTCTTATTATATAATATTAAATCCAAAAAAGGACCAAAATTAAAACTTAATTGAAGATATATTGTTTAATGAATTTTAGGTCAATTTAATTCTAAATCGTTTAAGGCAGGGCTGACTAGAATTGTCTTATTGATGAGTTCAGTGAGGCAGTCCGGACGAAACGTGTATAATATACTTGAATCACATCTTTGTAATAATATCGGTTTTTAAATTGACCTAAGTATCATAATTGTAAAGAAGACTTTCTCAAATTTACAATTAGCGTTTAAAACTTCTGGTTTTGTTTTTCTATTACATTAAAAAAATAATACACTTTAATAGTACGAAACCGAACACGTTTCGTCCTCGGCTAACTCAATGGACTCGTCACTAAGATAATTTGAGTCAGTCCTACCTTAGACGATTTAGAATTTATTTTTTTGTCTTATTATTTAAATCAACTAAATAGATTAAATTTCAAATCTTCTAAGGCAGGGCTGACTCAGACATTGTCTGACTTACGATTCCAGTGACTCAGGCTGGACGAAACGTGTATAATAAACTTAAATTATATCTTTGGAAAAATATCAGTTTTTAAATTGTCCTAAGTATCATAATTGTAAATAAGATTTTTAAATTTGTATTAGGGCATAGAATTTTCGATTTAGGTTTCTGGTCCTTTTTTACAAAACCTAACACGTTTAGTCCTGGGCTAACTCAATGGACTCGTCAGTAAGAGAATTTGTGTCAGCACTGCTTTAGTAAATTTAAAATTTAATTCTTATCTTTTGCTTCATTATTTAAATGAACTAAATAGATTAAATTTTAAATCTTCTAAATCAGGGCTGACTCACATTGTCTGACTGACGAGTCCAGTGAGTCAGTCTGGACGAAACGTGGATAATATACTCAAATTAAAATCTTTTCAAAAATATCAGTTTTTAAATTGACCCAAATATTATAATTGTCAATAACAGGGTTTAAATTAGTATTAGGGTATAGAATTTCTGTTTTTTTTGCCTTTCAATTGTTTTATTCTTGTTTCAATAGCTTTTTAAATAATGCGAAACCTAACACGTTTTGTCATAGACTAACTCAATGGCTCGTCAGTAAACCAATTGGAGTCAGCTCTGCATTAGACAATTTAATTTTTATTTTTATCTATATTATTTAAATTAACTAAATATATTAAATTTTAAATCTTCTAAGGCAGGGCTGACTCACATTGCTTGACTGACGAGTCCAGTGAGCCAGGCTGGACGAAACGTGTATAATAGACTTAAATTACATCTTTGGAAAAATAGCAGTTTTTAAATTGTCCAAAGTATCATAATTGTATATAAGATTTTTTTAAATTGTATTAGCGTCTAGAATTTGCGGTTTAGTTTTCTTTTCCATTTTTTTTATTATCTTATCAACAGTTTTTTTTACGTTTAGTACTGGGCTAACTCAATGAACTCGTCAGTGAGACAATTTGAGTCAGTCCTACGTTAGAAGATTTAGAATTTATTTTGTTGCCTTATTATTTAAATTAACTAAATAGACTACATTTAAAATCTCCTAAGGCAGGGCTGACTCAAAAAGCCTGACTGACGAGTACAGTGAGCCAGGCTGGACGAAACGTGTATAATAGACTTAAAGTACATCTTTGGAAAAATATCAGTTTTTAATTTGTCCCAACCATCATAATTGCAAATAAGATTTTTTAAATTTATATTAGGGCATAGATTTTCCGATTTTCTTTTCTGGTCCTTTTTTACAAAACCTAACACGTTTAGTACTGGGCTATCTCAATGGACTCGTCAGTAAGATAATTTGTGTCAGCCCTGCCTTAGGAAATTTAAAAATTAATTTTGATCTCTTTCTTCATTATTTTAATGAACTAAATAGATTAAATTTTAATTCTTCTAAATCAGGGCTGACTCACATTGTCTGACTGACGAGTCCTGTGAGTCAGTCTGGACGAAACGTGGATAATATACTCAAATTACAATCTTTGCAAAAATATCAGTTTTTAAATTGACCCAAATATCATAATCGTCAACAAGCGGGTTTAAATTTGTATTAGGGTATAGAATTTCTGGTGGTATTTTGCATTCCAAATTTTTTATTCTTGTTTCAATAACTTTTTAAATAATACGAAACCTAACACGTTTAGGCCTGGGCTAACTCAATGACTCCTCAGTCAGACAATTTGTGTCAGCCCTGCCTTAGGAAATTTAAAATTTAATTTTTATCTTTTGCTGCATTATTTAAGTGAACTAATTAGATTAAATTTTAAATCTTCTAAGGCAGTTCTGACTCACATTGCCTGACTGACGAGTCCAGTGAGTCAGTCTGGACGAAACGTGTCAAGTTTGAAAAATTATTGCCATTAGAATGTAACAAAAAAGTCTTAATAAAAATTCTAGATCCTAAAGCTAATTAAAAAAAATCTTCTTTATAATTACGAAACTGAAATAGGTAAGTTTCATAATACACATTGTAGGCAGTCACTTAGGAAGGCCTCTTGAAGCTATAGGTCGCTCGATACTCATGTTCTCAGAGATGGAGGTGAATCCAAGAAAAACGTGGAAAGAAAAAGAGAAATTTCGCAGAATGCTCTTTGCACCCCTTATTCGACTACTTCAGTGGTATTTTTATTTCTTTTTTGGCTTTTTCCATCCATCGCCCCTACCACTTTGTGGCAATGTGACTGCCTCTTCCTCCATATTCTCAGGGTGAACTCATGAGAAAAAAATAAATGGAATAGGGAGAAAGAGTTTTACTAAAGGGGACTGTTGTTTCACAACTAAATTGTCCGTTTTAATCCCAGTGTTTCGAAGAAAATTACCACTGTTTGAAAATGGCTAAGCCATTTTGATATGAGGCCAGTCCCAAAAATAAAATGTTCCTCATTTAAAAATTATAAAAATAAAGTTTTTTTTCAATTTTTAGAATTTTTTGAGAAAACAATTTTGGGATTAACAGATTACTTGTATAAAATCGTTATTGATCAGAATTATTGAAAATGGATATAAAAACGATGAAAATTGTTTTTAGCATTTCACTTAATTCTTACAAAACAATTTACTTAAGCAAAGAATCCAGTATATCAGTTTGTTATAGACAATAATTATTTTGGGCTAAAATAATTCTGTTGGATCATTATAATGGTAATAAGTATTAAAAATTGTGATAAATGAAAAATTAAAAAACAATTTTTCAAGTTATATAAAGTTTTTAAAACTGATAAAATCCATGTATAAACAAATTAAAATACAACAAAAAAGTAAAAATATGGGCGATTGCATGTAACAGAGATGATTCTAGATGCAAAATAATCTGATTCTTCAATTGTTTAAACCATCAATTTAAATCAAGATTAATTATTTTGATTATTTTAAGCCATTCAATTGTGCCAGAGACGAAATTTCAACAAAACTGTTAAATTTTATGCAAAAAAACATTAAATTTCCGCCAAGAATGGAATATTTAAATTTTCAAATTTAAACAAAAAGCGGATTTTTAACCCAATAATTAAATTTTAAACATGAGAAATGAATTTTTAACTAAAAAAAATATCACGTTTGAACTAACACTGGATTAGTTCAATTTTTAGCTTCAGTAAATTAGTTTCAGAAAAAACAAATTTAGACCAAAATAGTCCTTTCGTACAAATATTAAAACTATTATTATAGATAAAACCAAGCTGGCTCACGCCGATTTTAACTCAAATCATTTTAAAAGTCGAACCGACTTAATTTATAAAATTTTTTAAGCTTTTTACCTAAAAATAAATTTTTATTATTATTTAAATTAATAAAATTAATATTTTGTTTAATCTTTCATTCTAGTCTTAAATTATAAGACAAAGTATTATGCTCCCTTAGTACATTAAAAATACTGCAGCTATTTAATAATAATTTTTAATATTTCATTGAGCAGATTAGACTTTCAATTATTTAAAAAAAGACAGATGTTTTTAATAAACAGGTAAATATTATTATTTGCTTAATTCATTAATTTAACATTTAAATTTATTTATATTATAAATACAAAATTTAATTTATTAATTTAATCATTTTTTAAAATTAAATTAAATTTATATTTTAATAATTTTATTAAAAATTATGATTTTAAATTATTTTAATAATATTTATAAATTATAAAATATTTTTAAAAAATATTTTAAATTATATTTTAAATTATATTATTTTAAACATTAATTTTATAATATTTATTTTAAAGTTTATCCCTTAAATTTGTTTAAAGAATGATTTATTTATATATTTATAACAATATTGAATACAAAATTAATTAATGTTTAACAAAATACATGATTTTTCAACTAAAAAATATCAATTTTAAAGGAGAAATGGAAAAGTTCAATTTCATTTCAGTTAAGAAAAATAATTTTATAATTTTTTTCCACGGATTACCTGAATTACTTTGAATTATTAATTAGTTATTTGGATGACAAGATGATTACCTGAATTGCCAAGGATTCGATCTGGATTACCGCGCACTAGAAACGGATTAATCCCGGTTATAACTGGATTACTCTGGATTACAAGTGTATTACTTTGTATCAGAAGTAGAGTACTTTAGATTACAATTTTATTACTTCGATTTGAAAAAATATTACTTCGGTTATAAGAGTATTATTCTCTAATACTAGGATTACTCTGATCTACTTGAATTACTCTGGATTAACCAAGGTTATTTCGGAGAAAAAGTAGCTTTCTTCGGATTCTAAACGGATTACTTTAAAATAGAGGGATTTGAAAATTTGATGAAGCCGAATTACTAGTGGATTACTTCGAATTACTTTAATTACTTTGCATAAAAAGTGGATTAGGTTGGGTCACAAGGAGATTTCTTCGGCTGGATTACTTTGGATCATAAGTGGATTCATTTCGGATTACTGGAATTCCTCCGGAATTAGCTAGATTACTTTGGATAACAAGTGGATTAATTCGGTTTAATTGAATTACTTCGCATAATCACGGATGCTTGATCTTAAAATCGGATGACTCCGGAACACTGAAAGTACCTCGAATTACTTAAAATAATTCGGATTTAACTTAATTAAAGTGGATTATAAGTAGATTACTGCTGATGAAACTGGATTAATTTAGATTACTAGTGGATTAAGGCAGATTAAACTGGATTAGTTTAGATCATAAGTGGATAAGGGCGGATTACTGGAAATAATGCTTGAATTACTGGAGTACTTTGGGTGACAAGTGGATTACTTCGGTTTAATTTAATTATTTCGCATAAAAAGTGGATCCTTCATCTTAAAAGTGGATTATTCCATAACACTGGAATTATTCTGCATTACTTCGGTTTAGACTGGATTACTGTGGAGTTTAAGTAGATTACGGCTGATTAAACTGGATTAATTTGGATAAGCATGGCTATTGTTGAAACTGGATTATTTTAGATAATTATTGGATTACAATGGATTAAACTGGAATACTTTGAATAATAAATGGATTAACGCAGAATTTAGTGGATTAATTGGAATAGAAAGTCGATCAATTGGATTTAATCGAAATACTTCGCATAACAAGTGGATGCTTCATCTTAAAAGTGGATTACTTCGAAACACTGGAATCCCTCCGAATTACTTTGAATTAAACTGGATTACTTTAGATAACAGGTGGATTACTTCCGGTTACAAGTAGATTTCTTCAGCTTATAATTTTATTATTCCGAATTACGTGAACTACTTCGGATTCAGCTGGATTACTTTGGATAACATTTGGATTACTTCTGGTCACAAGTAGAATTTTCAGCTTAAAATAGAACTACTTTCAAATAATGGAAATACTCAAAACTACCTCGGATTAAACTTGTTTACTATTGATAACAAGTAGATTACTTCGTGTTACAATTAGATTCCTTCAAATTACAATTGGATTACTAAAAAATACTGGGATTGCTCATAATTACTTGAATTACTCAGAATTACTTCAATTATTTCGGATTAAGCTGGATTACTTTGGATAACATTTGGACTTCTTCGGGTTACAAAGGGAATACTTCGGCGTATACTCGAATTACTCTGGAACACTGGAAGTAATCCGCATGCTTGAAATACTCCGAATCCCTTGTATTATTTCGGATTAAACTAGATTACTTTTGATAGAAAGTGGACTACTTAAAATTACCAGTAGATTGCTTCAGTTTATATTTTGATTACTACGGAATTTTGGGATTACTCTGAATTACTTTAATTACTTTTAATTGTTTGAATTCCTTCGGATTCAATTAGATTACTTGGTATAGCAAGTGTATTACTTTGGGTTACGAGTAGAATACTTCGTCTTCTAATTGGATTATGCAGGAACACTGGAATTATTCCGAATTACTTTGGATTAAATGGATTACTGTGGATTTCGACAGATTAAACTGGATTAGTTTAGATTCCAAGTGGTTTCCGGGAGTGTCAGGTGTATTACTTTGAATTATAAGTAAATTTTATACAAATTACTAGAATTAATTCAGATTAAATTTGATTAATTTGGATAACAAGTTGATTACTTCGGATTACAAGTAGAATACTTTGGCTTATAATTGGATTACTCTGGAACAATGGAATTACTCCCAATTACCTCGGATTCAACTGGTTTACTTTTGATAAAAAGTTTATTAATTCGATTACGAGTAGAATGCTTCGTCTTACGATTGAATTATGCAGGAACACCAAGTGACGGAATTAAGGATCTTAATTTGGATTAGAAGTAAATTTTTTACAAATTACCGGTATTACTTCTGATTAAATTTGATTAATTTGGATAACAAGTGGATTACTTCGGGTTACATGTAGAGTGCTTCGGCTTATAATTGGATTACTGAGGAATACTGGGATTGCTCCTAATTACTAAAAGTATTTCGAATTAATTGAATTAATCTGGATTAAGCTGGATTACTTTGGAGAACATGTGGATTACTTCGGGTTACTGATAGAATACTTCGGCTTATAATTGAATTACTCTGGAACAATGGAATTACTCCAAATTACCTCGGATTAAACTGGTTTACTTTGGATAACATATGGATTACTTCGGGTTACATGTAGAATACTTCGGATTATAATTGGATTATTCTGAAGCAATGGAATAATTCCGAATTATTTTAGATTAAGCTGGATTACTGTGGAATTCGACTGATTAAACTGGATTAGGTTAGATTCCAAGTGGTTTCCGATAGAATTAAGTGTATTACTTTGGATTATAAGTAAATTTTCTACAAATTACTGGTATTAATTCTGATTAAATTTGATTAATTTGGATAACAAGTGGATTACTTCGCGTTGCATGTAGATTCCTTCGGCTTATAATTGGATTACTGAGGATTAAGCTGGATTACTGAGGATTAAGCTGGATTACTGAGGATTAAGCTGGATTACTGAGGATTAAGCTGGATTACTTTGGATAACATATGGATTACTGCGGGTTACAAGCAGAATACTTTGGCTTATAATTGCATTATTCTAGAACAATGGAATTACTCCAAATTACCTGAGATTAAACTTGTTTACTTTTGATTACAAGTAGATTACTTCGGGTTGCATGTAGATTGTTCCGGCTTATAATTGGATTACTCAGGAATAATGGGATTGCTCCTAATTACTAAAAGTACTCCGAATTACTTCAATCACTCCGGATTAATCTGGATTACTTTGGATGAAATTGGAATTACTTCGGGTTACAAGTAGAATACTTCGGCTTCTAATTGGATTACTATGGAACACTAGAATTACTTCAAATTACCTCCGATTAAACGGGTTTACTTTTGGTAACAACATAATTACTTAGTGTTACAAGTATATTCCTTTATCTTGTAATTAGATTACTCTGGAATACTGGGATTACTTCGAATTAATTTAATTGCTTCGAATAACTTAAATTACTTCGGATTGAATTGGATTACTTTGGATAACAAGTGGATTACTTCGGGTTACAAGTAGATTCCTTTGGATCTTAATGGGATTACTCAGGAATAAATCAATTCATCCCACCTCATATACCAAAAGATTTGGTTCAAACAGCGTAATAATTTAGTCTGGTCAGCCAAATATTTTGTTGTCCATACAAAAGCCATGTTATATGGTTGAACCAACAAAAATTTAGTTTCTTCAACCATACTGTTTTTTTAGTCACAAATACTGATGATTTTAAACAGTAAAATATGATCCGAGGTAGATGTACTATAATTGCGATACAAATCTGTCGGTGCTTAAACATCGACCTTTTTTCTGTGATGCACTTAGATCCCAATATCGGATGATAGGCAAGCAAAAAGGTCATATTTCGCCTGAGCGAATCGTGGTTCTTGCTGCGCAATTTCAGGGAATACAGAAAAGAGAAATCGGATTTCATCCGAGCAACCTCTTTTCCTCGACTTGAGCGTTCACGAAAATGCGCTTTCTATTATCGCTCTTATTTTCTTTTCTTTTTTTTCTCTCTCTCTCTCTCTCTTGTTTTAAAGCGGTTTTAGAGGTCGTACGGCACACGTTTACTGTATCAAACGATTTTTCTCGACTATGTTGCGAAATGTTTTATAAAACAGAGGTGGTACTTACGTCGCTCCATTGTCCTGTTTCCCACATTGGACATGAAAAGGCATTGCATGTCTCTTGGTACCTCGGTTTATGTATCGCACTGCATTTGTAATCCGGAAGCTGAATATAAAGAAACATTTCATTAAATTTTTTAAAAACTAGTTTAGATTTTTAAAAATTGAAAACAACAGGTATTAAGGAGAGACAGACTGTTAAAAATTTATGTTGGAAACTTCCTCTACTAGTATTGGAAGTTTATTTCCGAAATGTAAGGTAACGCTACGATTCATGAAGTTTTAGTTTCCAAATGCTGGCATTGGTATGATACCTCACATGTATTGGAATTTTATAACACAAGTCCGTAGCCAGTAACACTTAGAAGTGTGTAGAGAA
The DNA here is from genome assembly GCA_035041075.1 of Acraspis erinacei. NCBI lineage: Eukaryota > Metazoa > Arthropoda > Insecta > Hymenoptera > Cynipidae > Acraspis > Acraspis erinacei. Next base: position 793,547 of record JAWWLR010000149.1, on the reverse strand, counting down.
AAAAAATGTAAATAATTTCTCAGAACACTTTCTCCTGGAAAAAAAGAATTTTTTTGACGGAGCTCAAACTTTTGTTAATATATAGTATGTAATGCGTGTATTTATGGAATTCAAGGAATTCACGGTATGCATGGAATACAAGGAATTTACGAAATTCAAAGAATTTACGGAATTGACAGAATTCATGGAATTCACGGAATTCATGGAATTCGCAGAATTCACGGAATTTTCGGAATTCATGCAATTCATTAAATTTACGGTATTCACGGAATTCATGGATATAGGAATTCACGGAATCCACAGAATTCCCGGAATTCAAGAAATTTACAGAATACAAAGAATCCAAGGAAATAATAGAATCCAGGGAATTGACCGAATTCAAGGAATCACATGGAATTCGCTGAATTCGCAGAATTCACGGAATTTAAGAAATTTACGAAATAAATGAGAGAATTCACGGAATTCATGGAATTCGATGGAATTCATGGAATTCATTGATTTAACGGAATTCATGCAATTCACGGAATTCAAGCAATTCACGGTATCCAAAGAATTAAAGGAATTGATGGATTTAACGGAGTTCATGGCATTCACTGAATTCGCAAAATTCAACGAATTCAAGGAATTTACTGAATCTTCGGAATACATGAAATTCATGCAATTTACGGAAATGATAGAATACACGGAATTGAAGTAATTTCAGAAATTCATGGAATTAAAAGAATTCATGGAATTCATGGAATTCACTGAATTTACAGAATTATGGAATTCGCAGTATTAAATGAATGCAATGAGTTTAAAGAATTCACGGAATGTACAGAATTTACCCAATTCATGCAATTTACGGAATTTACCAAATTCATTGAATTCAAGGAATTCTCCAAATTTAGGCATAAAAGGAATTCACGGAATCAAAAGAGTTCACCGAATTCACGAAGTTCAAGAAACTTACGGAATCAAAAGAATTCAAGGGAATGAGAGAATTGACGGAATTCATGGAATACACGGAATTCTTGGAATTCATGGAATTCATGGAATTCATGGAATTCTTTGATTAAACGGAATTCATGGAATTCATTGTTTAAACGGAATTCATGGATTTCACGGAATCCAAAGAATTCATGGAAATGATAGAATTCACGGAATTCATATAATACACAGAACTCATGAAATTCATGGTTTTATCGGATAGAATCCACGGAATTGAAGTAATTTCAGGAATTCATGGAATTCAAAGAATTCATGGAATTAAAAGAATTCATTGGAATTCATTAGAATTCATGGAATTCACTGATTAAACGGAATTCATGGAATTCACGGAATTTACTGAATTTTGGGAATACAGGAATTCATACAATTTACAGAATTCACGCAATTCATTGAATTCAAGGAATTCATGGATTTTAAGAATTCAAGAAATTTACGGAATCCACAGAATTCACGGAAATGATAGAATCCACGGAATTGATGTAATTCCAGAAATTCATGGAATTCACAGAATTATGGAATTCGCGGTATTAAATGAATTCAACGAGTTTAAGAAATTCACGGAATTTACCAAATTTACCCAATTCATGCAATTTACGGTATTCAACCAATTCATTAAATTCACGGAATTCACGAAATTTAGGCATAAAAGGAATTCATGGAATCAAAAGAGTTCACCGAAATCAAGGAATTCACAAAATTCAATAAATTTACGGAATCCACAGAATTCAAATAAATGAGAGAATTAACGGAATTCATGGAATTCGCGGAATTCAAGCAATTCCCGGAATCCAAAGAATTAAAGGAAATGAGAGAATTCACGGAATTCACAGAGTACACAGAACTCATGGAATTTATGGATTTAACGGAGTTCATGGCATTCATTGAATTCGCAAAATTCACCGAATTCAACGAATTCAAGGAATTTACTGAATTGCCGGAATACACGGAATTCATGCAATTTACGGAATTCACGCAATTCATTGAATTCACGGAATTCACGGAGTTTAGGAATTCAAGAAATTTACGGAATCCAAAGAATTCACGGAAATGATAGAATGCACTGAATTCATGGAATTCACTGAATTCACAGAATTATGGAATTCGCGGTATTAAATGAATTCAACGAGTTTAAAGAATTCACGGAATTTACAGAATTTACCCAATTCATGCAATTTACGGAATTTACCCAATTCATTAAATTCACGGAATTCACGAAATTTAGGCATAAACGAAATTCACGGAATCCAAAGAGTTCTCCCGAATCAAGGAATTCACGAAATTCAATCAATTTACGGAATCCAAAGAATTCAAGGAAATGAGAGAATTCACGGAATTCATGGAATACACGGAATTTATTGAATTCTTGGAATTCAAGCAATTCACTAATTAACTAATTCTTGAAATTCAAGGACAAGGGTTCAATTCACGAAATTCACGAAATTAAAGAAATTCGTGAAATTCATTCCGGTAATGAAATGAAATGAAATCACGGAATTCACAGAGCCCAAAAAATCAATTTTGTTAGTTAGAAAAAAATTTATTAAATTTATTTATTTTTTTTACCCTTAAAAATTCCCGAAATAATAAGCGTTTTAGTACTTTAATCGGTTTGTATTGTAAGTGATTATTTATTGGATTTGCCGAGGAATATTTTTCTTTAATTCAAAGAATCTTTTTTTTTAATAAAGGAATCTTTTTTCTCAGTGTATTTAAATTATTACTAGAAGAAAGAAAAAGTTGCAGCCATCTTCATTTCGCATTGCGAATATTCACAACTTTTCTACAATTCGTCGTGGACTGAATCTATTATATAAATATTATAAAAGTCATTCAAAATCTCCAACATGTTGGTACCATTATTATTATAAATTGGTGTAATTATTTTATAATAAACTAAGGGCGCTGTTACGGGAAAGCATTTTATTTCCCAAATTCTGACCGTATTGGGTCTAAAAGTGTAGTGTAAAAATAAGATTTTTCTAATTTTTAGGTAACAGGCTTAGAATTCCGCAAAATAAATGCACCCATTAGATCAAAGTGGAATGTTCCGCATCTGGTAAGGTGGTTTTAAACATTTGTATACTCAATAGAAAGCGAGAAATATATAAAAAGTAAAAAAATTTTTTTTGCAAAAATCTATCTGAAAACGACCATAAATTGTTCCTGAATTTTTATTTAACTTGATCGAGGCTTGATCCTAAAGGGATAATGGCCGTGCGGTAGCCAAAGCTATTGGTGGCCGTGCGGTTGCCGACAGTGGTATTGTGGCCGTGCAGTTACGGACGGCGAAAGGAGAAGGTCGGAGAGAATTTGTATGCCGTAAGAAGAAGTGAAGGATGCATAATCTGAGGGGACAAAGGTGTAAAATTAATGTTAATTAAGTTAAGTTTTTTTGCCTAAATCGAAAAAGGAAACGTGGAGGGGTTAAAAACAATATTTAGTTTATTAATTATTAACTAGTGAGAGTTCTGGTAAGTTTCGAAATTATGTAGCCTTCTTTTGGTGGATGTTCGTTCAAACAGGAAATGAAAATACATTTTTAACAACAAAGTCAATTTTTAATCAACAAAGACGAGTTTTTAACAAAGCAGTTAAATTTTTAACTAAAAATATCAATTTTCAAACGAAAATGGAATCGTTAAATTTTACGTTTAGAAAGCCAATTTTTAACAGAAAAAGAGAATTTTAAATCAGTTTTATTCAACTAAAAAAGATACATGTTTAATTAAATAGCTAAATCTACAAATAAAATTTTAAATTTTCAACAAAAAAGATTGCTTTTCCACTAAAACTGAAATCTCTGCAATTTCGGAAAAAGAATTTTAATTTTTAACAAAAAAGAAAATCTCTAACAAAATATTTTAATTTTGAAATAAATAATTTAATTTTGTGCCAAATATTTTACTTTTATACCAAATAATTTAATTTTCTACGAAATTGTTGAACTTTTAAGTAAAAATACCAACTTTCTAGAAATCAATTGGATTTTTAAACAGAAAATATAAATTTTCAATGAAAAAAGATTTTTTTTTAAGTCGCTTAACTTTAACCAGTTAATTTATTTGCCAATCAAACGAAAAGAAAATCTCAAAGAAAATATGTTATATTTTTCCTAAAACAAGAAAAGATTTGAATTTTAAGTAAAAAAACAGCTAAATTCAATCAAGAAATGTGAATTAAAAAAAGTATAAATTTGCATTTAAGAAGATTAATTTTTAACCAGCATAGATAAATTTTCAACCAAAAACGAAATCTTACATATTTAGTGAAGGAAATGAATGCTAATTAATAATTAATTAATCTTTAGCAAAATAGTTACATTTTTAACCGAACAGATTTCTTTTTTTTTTAAATGATGAATCTTACAAAAAAGAAAAAATTTTCAAGGGAGGAGTTTAGCACTAGTCCATAAAGGCGAATTTTTAAACAAAAAATGTACTTCTTAATAAAATAAATTAATTTTTTTACGTATGTTGAAGATGATTTAATAATAACAAAAAAACAGGATTTTCAACAAAGTTCATGAATTTTCAACTGAAAAATATGATTTTTGTAACCAAATAGTTGATATTTAGACTCAAAAGAATTAATTTTTAACCAGAAATGGAATAGTTAATATTCCAGTCATAAAAAATTAGTTTCCAATCAAAAATGAAACAAATTTCTAACAAAGAGTTCCATTTTCAATCTAGATGTATCTTTAACAAAAAATAAATTTACAAGAAAGTGGGATAAATTTACAAGAAAGTGGGATAAATTTGCAACCAAGTAGTTGAATTTTCAACTTAAGAATTGATCTTTAAGTTTTAAAAATTGTATCTCGAAATGAAATCGATGAGTTGTCAAATAAAAAAATTATTTTCCAAAATAGAGTTCGTTTTTTAATCCGAGGTATCGAAAAATAACTGTATGAGCAAATAAAAATTGTTTAAACAAACAGAAATTTTGAAAATGAACAACAAATAATTGTTTAAATAATTGCATAATGTTTTTAGAAAAATTTACGATCCCAAACAATGACAAAATATTGAATTTCAATCAGAAGTTACGATTATTTTTTACGTTTTTATAAAATAAATAATGGTTTAAATAATTTAGAGATGTTTAAAAAATTGAAAATTGTTTAAAAAGGCATGGGAACTATACGAATTGTTCATTAGTAAAATTATTTGTATGAAAAAGAGACGAAATTGTTTTATTTCGTAGACACTCCTCTTCAATCCAACTGAAAAGAAAAATATTCAATGTACTAATTTTCCTTGTTATTAAATAATTGTTATACACAAAATGATAAAAAAATGATAAATTTCAAAAATGGCTCTTAACGGGAAATTCGTCAGGGCCAGGTCGGGTGCTGATCAGGCGGCTAGATCGGGCGCCAGATCTGGCTTCGATCGGTCTGTGTGTTTCATCAGTGATTAGGCCCAGATCGGTTTTCCAGATCTGGGCCCAATTTGGCCTGGTCTGGGCCCGTTCTGTGCCATACGAAAATTTCTGCAAGGGTACTTTGTACTCTTTTTAAAACTTTTCTGTACT
>JAWWLR010000149.1:775589-787166 GCA_035041075.1 Acraspis erinacei | reverse complement strand
TACCGATATCAATTAAATAAATTAAGCAAAGCATTGAAATAATAACTAGCAGAATACCAGCGAAAATACGAGCGACACCGGTCAAAAACTATTTGGAAAACATTCCATGGGACATCCTGCCCCACCCGCCGTATTCAGCGGACTTGGCCCCATCGGACTACCACTTATTCCGATCGATGCAGCAGGGACTTTCAGAGCAAAATTTCCAGTCTTACGAAGAAGTGAGTATTTGGCTGGATGAATGATTGGCCTCAAATAATGAACAGTTCTTTTGAGAAGGAATCTATGCATTGCCAGAAAGATGGGGAAAAGTTGTAAAAAACGAGGGCCAATACATTATTAACCGAAACACCTATTACTTCTGAATTATTCAAATCCTCGAGATTTTAGAGGACACGAATTGATATTCCGTCGGAAGAAGTTTTCCAAATTTTTATTTTTGAGGGGGCTGAATAACCTTGTAAATCACCCATTATTCAAAAATGCCAAATACAATTTTGATTGTCGATATTTAAAAATTTCCGAATGTCAAAGATATTCTTTTTTATCTAACGAATTATAGAGTGGGTGAAAATGTTCGGCAAGACCCCTAAAATCCACCCTTACCATATTTACTCCTAAAATATTAAAAATTACAAGTTTTATTTCCTTTTCGGTTAAAAGTTGATGTTTTTAGTTTAAGATCAAACTATTTGGTTTTAAATTACATTTTCTCTTAATAATTCATATTTTCAGATTGAAAATTTAACTTTTTTTGTAGAAAATTCGTCTTTTTGGCTAAAAAATTCAACTATTTGTTGAAGATGAAACTTTTTTTGGTTAAAGTTTAGTCTTTGTTGTTTAAAACTTTAATATTAACTCTTTTTTTGAACATTTTTCGTTCTAGAATGAAAATTAGCTCTTTTACATTGAAAATTCATCTTTTTTGTAAAAAACTCATATTTTCGGCTTTAAAATTAAAATATTTGATTCAAAATGCAACTCTTTTTTATTTACGTTTAATCTTAAATGTTAAAAAACCCAGTCGTTCGAAAAAACTGCAAACTAAATGCATCTTTTTTTGGTTAAATTTAATTCTTTTCTACTTAAAAATTTGAGAGTTTACTTAAAAATTTGTCTTTGAAGGTTGCAAATGTAAATTTAACTTTCGTTGGAAAAATATTCTTTTCGGATAAAAATCTAATTTTTTATATGTTAGAAATTGAAAATGAAATAACTGTTTTTTACAGATGTAAAAAGTAAAACATTTCATTTTTTATTGGCCTAACACTTTTAAAGAAAAAAGAGCAATAAATAAAATAATTTTAAATTCTTCGCGAACACAAATCTGTGTGAAATCTTGAAGTTTCTATGAAATCTTTTGGAATCTTTCTAATATTTTGTAAAATATTTGAAATACTTGAAATCTATAAAATAACTGAAATCTTTGTGAAATTTTTATGAAATATTTGACATATATGTGAATTCTTTCTTTAATATTTGTTTGTGAAATCTTTTGTGTTTGAAATGATTCGCACCTTTGAAATCTTCTGAAATTTGTTAAAACCTGTTTTGATAGTTTAACTTTTTTGAAATATTTATGAAATCTTTCATATTCTAAAATCTTTTTTGCTGACTTGAAATCATTAAAATGATTTTAATCTGTGCAAAATCTGTTTAAATCTTAGAAATCTGGTTTACTCTAACCTTTTTTAAAATCTTTGAAATTTTCAAGACAGCTTTAAAATCATTGAATTCTTTGAAATCTTAGTGAAATGTTTTTTTTTAGAAGCTTTGAAATCTGGTGTACTCTATCCTTTTTTAAATCCTTTAAATCTTTTATAAATTCGAATCTTTGGAAAATTTTCAAAATCCTTTTAAATATTTTCAAATCTTTAAAATATATTGAAACCTTTTAAAATCTTTGAGCAGAAAGCTTTATTTTTCAGTAAATTAAATTTTAAATTTCAACCAGATAGTTGAACTTTTAATTAGAATGATGCAACTCCATTCGAGACCAAAAAGTTAATTTTGTTTGAAAAACCACACATTTTTAATGTAGCCCATGAATTTTTAACGAAAAAGATAAATTTTTATTTCAATAATTTTGTTAAATGTTTATTTTTTGTTTTTGATTACAAATTTTAATTAAAAAATAGTTTTTTGAAGGTAAACATTGATTTTGGAACTTCGAAATTTGCCTGCTTTCTTGAAAATTAACTTGAATGTCAAAAATGTCTTTTTTTATTGCATATCAATTAATTTCAAATTTGAATACTTTACTCAATTGAAAATTTAACTACCTAATTTTGGTTTCGAAATTTAACTTCTTTAGTTTAAAATATCAACTATTTATTTAGAAACGTTGTAATGTATGCAATTTGTTGAAAATTCTTCTTTTTTGGTGAAAACTTAATTGGTGAAAAAAATTAATTAATAGTTTGAAAATTCCAATATTTGGTCAAAACGGTATGTATTGTATTAAAATAATCGTCTTTTCTATAAGAAAATAATTATTTTTTCAGTTAAAATTAGACATGCTTTTTATTTTATCTTGAAATATTTTTTTTGTTGAAATATCAACTAATATATTTTCGCTGAATATTTTATCTTTATAGGTAAAAAGTCAACTCCTTCGTTAATAATTTAACTAATTTTTTACAAGTTTATTTTTTTGTATAAAGATTCATAATTTTAGTTGGAATTTAATTTTCTTTCGTTTGAAACATTTTTTAACTGAAAATTTAACTATTTTGTTAAAAATTCTACTACTTTGTTGAAAATTGACTTTTTAGTTGAATGTTTGCATTCTAAAAATTCCTAAAAAAATTCACTTTTTTTAGGAAAAATTAATTATCTTGAATGAAAATTTAATTACATCATTTTTTGTTCAAAAATGAAGGTTTTAAGATTAAAAATTCAATTATTTTGCCACAAATTTTCAGAAACAAAAATAGTATGAACTAAAAATCGATAAAATAAAATTTGGACTAACAATTTATCTATCGTTCAAAAAATTAATAAATTGATGAAAATTCGTCTTTTCGAATAGAAAATTAATCTTCTTTGACAATTCCACTATTTGTTTAAAAGTGTATGTATTTCGATAGAATTATTTTTTTCTGGTAGAAAATTTATCTTTTTTTTTTAACAGTTTTTTTTGTTCAGTCAAAAAATATTTTATTTTGTTCAAATTCGTCTTTTCTGATAGAACATTTTTTTTTGAAATTCAACTCTTTGGTTAAAAATTAATGCATTTTTTGGAGAATTTATATTTTTTGTTTTTATCTTAAAAAAAAAGATTTCTAGTTTGCTAAAATATCAACTAGAAAATTTTTCTTTAAAAATTTATCTTTTCAGGCTGAAAAATTATACACCTAGTTAAAGGTTGAACCACTTTCTTAAAAGTCATAATTTTAATTTTCAATGAAATAATTAAATGATTATAATTTTACTTGAAAATTAATTTTTTAACTGAAAATTTAACTGCTTTATCGAAAATTTCACAATTTTGTAAAAAAATTAACTTATTTAGTTCCAATTTTTTAGACACAGAAATAATATTTTTTTTCAATTTAATAAATAAAAGTTATATTGTGGAAGTTTCAACTCGAGAATATGAATTTTCAAGAACAAAAATTAATTTTTAACCAATCAGTTGAATTTTCAACAAAGTTCTTAAATTTTTAGTCAAAAATGTAATTTTTAACAAAATAAAACAACGAATTTTTAAAACCGCAATTAACCCATTTGACAGTATTCCATATTATATGCAGTCGAATTGTATGGATAAGCTTTTAATTGTCCATTGCAGAAATTGGAGGATAAATTCTAACTGAAAATGATGAGATAATGCGGTTCGTACTGTGAGCAATGAGTGCGTTACTAATAAATCAGTGCGATGCTTCCTCCCATTAAATCACACTAATTGCTTTACTCTCGAATTTAGTTTAATTCAGTTGCTCGTTGTCGCCACGACCCTAGGGAACAACGTATTTCTAGTTGCGTTTCAGCATCGTCCTGCAACACTACATTTCACTATCTAACTATTAACAATATCTGGCACAAGTTATAAGGCTAAGAAACTTATAACGAGCTTCAAGTAATTCAATTTACTTCAAAAATTATTAATTCAAAATACAAGGAACATGAATTTTAAACTTCAATTTTTTCTGAAAAAAGATCTTCTTACTTTGCTCCACTGGGAATCGAACCACATAACTTTCGATTGCCGGTCGGGTGCTTTTCCGTTAAGCTATTAAAGATATTTCATTGTATAGGTGTCATCCCACAATATGTGCAAATAGAAATCAAAACTATCGATAAAATTAACATTGTATTGTATAAAAACTTAACACCTTGCCTACAACCATCGAGTCTTTGAATTGATTCTTGACTCGCAATCTTAAACTGTATAACGCAAGTGGTAAGTGATTTGTAATAGCGTCGGCTCAACGCATGTGGACTCACAACATTCGACATGCAGAGCGTACAGCGTTAAAAAGTTAAAAGACTGTGTTTACGCATGTGCGAAATCGGAGCAGTCGGCAGTGTGTGGTGCTCGTGCACTTAGACGACAAGAATTACATCTTCTCCCACTACCCGGCATTCCACTCCTAAGCTGCGCACACCACACTGCCGAACCAACTGCCGACTGCTCCGATTTCGCTCATACTTAAACACAGTCTTTAAGCTTTTTAACGCTGTACGCTCTGCATGTCAACTGCTGTGAGTCCACATGCGTTGAGTCGATGCTATCACAAATTATTTACCACTTTCGTTATTCAGTTTAACTCTGCGAGTCAAGATATATACAATTTAAAAATTCACTATCAAACCAAATTTTAGATACTAAAAGGTTTTAAAATTTTTTAAATATATATTATAGTCCATATATGACTCAAGCCTTTAAAATGGGAGGGCGGGGAATTTTTTAACTAAATTGTTGAAGGTTTGGTCCAAAAAGAAGAGTTTTCAGAAATAAATTGCATTTTCAAACCAAGAAATAGAAATTTGGAGAATAAAGCTCGTGTTTAGAAAAATTAAATATTTAATTTTTTATTTAAAAAAATTACTTATCAACAAAATATTAAAAGTTTAAGAGAAATAGTTTACCTTTCAACCAAAAGGTTTATTTTTCTTTACAAAATAGTCCAATTTTCAACAAAAATATGAATTCTTAACCAAACAGTTTAAGTTTCAAGTCAATTGTTAAATTTTTAAGATAAGAAGATGAATTTTCAAAGAAAAGTTGAAGTTTCATACCGAAAATATTCATTCTTAATAAAAATATTAATTCACTTCCAAATAGTTGAATTTTCATCAAACTGGTTGAACCCTAAACCAACACAGATTAGTTTGGAACTAAAAAAAGAATTTTAAGGATTTTTGACCAAAGAAGACGACTTTTCTACAAAATAGTTACATTTTCAACACAAAAATATTAGTTTTCTACAAAAAATTAAATTATAATTTAAAAAAAAAAGGATGCAGTTTCCACCATAAGATTAATTGTTTTTAACAAAAATACGAATTAAAAAAAAGAATTCTCAACTAGAAAAGAACAATTTTCAATTTAAATAATAAATTTTTCACTAAAAATGCAAGCTACATTTTTAGGTATAATAAATTAATTTAAAAAAAACTAACTGAGAGCAAAATAGTTGAATTTTCAACTAAAAAGTTGATTTTCCAACCCAAAAGATTAATTTTTTACCAAAAAGACGAATTTTCAATTTAGAAAGATGACTTTTCTACTAAACTTTTTTTTTTACCAGAAAATATTAATTTTCTGTAAAAAATTAATTTATGAAGAAACAGGATAAATTTTGAATCTATAAATTCAATTTTATTGCCAAAAAGGCAAATAAAAAAATCATGAATTTTCAATTATAGAAAATAAATTTTCAATTTGTGATAAAAATTTTCAAAAAAAATGGAAGAGTATCTTTTTCAGGCATAGAAAGTGAATTAGAAAACACTGATTTTCAACAAAATAGTTACATTTTTGAAACGCAAAGTTGATTTTTTAACCAAACTGATTGAGCTTTAACTGAAAAGATAAAGTTTAAACCAGCTTGTTGAAGTCTCAAGTAAAAAAGGTAAATTTTAAATATTTCAAATACTTTAAAATCTTTTGAAATACTTTGAGATTTGTTCAAACACTTTCAAATTTCTAGAAATCTTCTAAAATGCCCTTACGTTTTGTAATACTTTTAAAATCCCTTCAAATTCTAAGAATTTATTCAAAATTCCTTAGAATATTTTAAAGTTCCCTTAATTCTTTAAAATCTGATGTAACTCCTTCAAAATTTTTTTCATCTGTCAAAAAGCCCTCGAAAATTTTGTAAAAGGCGCTAAATCTTTAAAGACTTTTAAAAACCCTTCAAACTCTCAAAATCTATTAAAAATCTCTTGAACTCTTTTTAAATCTCTTCAAATTCATAGAACCTATTAAAAATTCATTAGAATATTTCAAAATGCTCTTGAATCTTTAAAGTCTTAAATACCCTTAAAACTTAAGAATCTGATAAAATCCCTTTACATTTTTCAAATCTATTGAAAATTCCTTGGAATATTGTAAAGTTCCCTCAAATCTTTAAAATTCTTAAAATCTATTACAAATTTTTTCGCTTCTGTTTATAATTCCATAAAATATTTTAAATGTCTCGTAACTCTTAAAAATCTTTTGTGAACCCTTAAAATTCTTGAAGTCTATTTAAAATTTCTTGGAATTTTTTTAATTCCCTTCAATCTTAAAAATCTTTTCAAATCCCTTAAAACCCTTGAAATCTATCAAAAATTATTTGGAATTTTTTCTAAATCCTCAAATCTTTGAAGTCTTTTAAAATCCCTTCAAATTTTTAGAATCTATAGAAAAGTTCTTAGAATATTTTAAAGTTCCTTGAATCTTTAAAATATTTTGGAAATCCCTAAAAGTCTTAAAGTATATTCAAAATTTTTTGGAAAGTTTTTAAATAAAATAAAATATTTCAAATCCTTTCTTAGTGCTTTGAAATATTTGAGAATATTTTTAAATCTTTGCAATCTATTAAAATTTTTAAATTCTTTGAAATTTAATAAAATATTATTAAAGCATAAAAAATCCAGTAAAATTATGTGAAACCTGAAGAAATTCCTTGAAATCCATTGAAATATTTGAAGGCCTATGAAATCCTTTGAGATCCTGTGAAATTTATTAAAATACCTTATTGAGAGATTTTAAAATTTATTAAAATCACTGAAAACCTCAACAAGTTAATCAAATCCCCTAAAAATCCTTCGAAATAGTTACAAGTTTTGAAATTCCTATAAACTCCTTTAAAATTTAATTAAATATCCTAAAATCATATAAACCATAGGAAATCCTTCCAAATTTTTCCAAATTCAACATTTTATTAACTGGAATATCCAAAATTATCTTAGAATTCTCGAAATTCTAGAAAATTAATTAATTTTGGTGAAATTCTTTGAATCATAGACATATTAAAAAATTACAAATAAAAAATTATTTGAAATCCCAAAAAATTCCTTAGAAAAAAGCCTGAAAATTTTTTTTTTTAAATCGATTCACCGATGTTCTATTACATTTTATTTGAAAAAAATCAGTAATGGTAATAATAATTAATATTGGTCTTTAGCAAAACTTAATAAACCTCTAATATTTAAAAACTGTTTTTAACAAAATTGACAATTGTTTATATTCTTAATATTAAGAAATAAAAATCCAGGGAAGTAAACGTGCATATCGCGTGCGTTTCTTTACTACTAATTTTTAAATAAACAAAACCAGTACCATTTTTTTGTAATTATGAGAACTAATTTTTGCACGTCAAAACTGTCTCTCCTTTTCAAAAAGCTCTGACAAAGTAAAAAACGAAAAAGAGCGTCAAAGGGACGGAGAAAAAGTAAACCTTGATTTTGGCTTTAACTACTCTTTGATCTAAATGGAGCCTCGTAAGTAAAGAAAAACAATTTTTTTTCCTGATCATCTGGGTGCGATAAGAACCTTTACTCTCGTGATGGCTATTGCTTTGCGGCTACATGACTTTCTTTGAAATTCACATCTCTTTCTTTTTTCTTTTTTTTTATACGAGAACGTGCGTTCCCGACAGACAAGTGTTCTCGTGGAAGCGAGGCTGAGAAAAAGTGGTTTTTCTTGCACATGATGTTACACAGGTAAAAATAAATGACAACCGAGCGATCGATATATCTGTCTGGGCATCCACGAAACTGCCTGCCTGAGGCTCAAATAACATTCCTGAAAAGTGATACTGCTAATATGTATTGAGAGAAAACCATCTTTTATATTAAGAAACTTCTCCTGGGTAAGAAAAAAGCCGATAGGAACTTGTCTTAATGAATAAAAAGCTCTTGATTAAAAAATAACGTTTCCTCTCTACATCTTAATATACAAAAATATTTGGAAATCTAAATCAGACCAATCTTTAACCGACAATGTGGTAGAGTGGTCCAAAAATGCATTGGAAACTTTTATTTTTGAATTTTAATGATTGATTGTGAATTCTCTTTTGTTAAAACTCTTTCGGCTTATAATCTGGTTTTCTCTACTTCCAGTTGACAGATTTTTTACGAGGTCTTTCTGCTCGCATTAGAGTGTACTTGTGTACTGATTTTTTAAAATTAAAGGTTACAGAATCAACAACTATCAGTTGGTGATTGTGAATTCTCTTTTGTTAAAGCTTCTTTGGCTTTAAGAAACACATTTAGTTATATTTCATTTATTTCTGTACCTCATTCATAATATGCGTTAGTGTTGAAACAGACCTATTTTCATTGTATTTTTTTAATAACTAAAAAAGTGGGCTTCCCATAAAAACAAAATAATTTTTTTATTAAACATTTTACTGCAAATTGTGTCGTTTTTCCATAAAAATTTGCTTATTTTTAACGTTATTTTTTACGATTGAAACAAAAATACACATTCTAGCGGAAACTGGTTCTAAAAATATTTGCAGATACAGTTGAGGCGAAAATTTTATTATAGCTTGTGTCGTTTTTTCAAAAAGTTATTTTTTATTTGAAATGTATTTTTGCAACAAAAGTTTATAAAAAACGAAAACTGCGCTCCCATTAAAAAATTGTTTGTGAAAAATTATATAGTTTCTTTTTGTGAGCAACTCTTGTCTATTTTTTAAAAATTTTATTTAGATTAGACGCAAGCCCCATGCAGGTTCCCATAAGAAAAAAGACGTTTTAGTAAATTTTATTCGCAATCGTCAATATTATTTGAATCAAGTTGAAAATCAACATTACCTTTCGCAATTAGCCATAAGATAGAAATAAAATAAATACTTTTTAAATATCACCCCCATAAGTCTGGTTTATAGGGTCCCCAAAAAATCCCATAAACCATAAAATGGATTTTGCGTATTTTTGACGATAATTATGATTTTTTTGTGGTTTATTAAAATGCATATTGTTTAATACTAAAATAAAACTTCATACTTATAATCGTATGTTTTTATAAATTTTTTAAACTATTTATTATTTTTGTCAGCTATTTTCTCTTAGAATGAACATTGAACAATTCCGCGTTTTTCAACAATTTTCCGCTTTTTCTCAAAATTTCAATTAGAGTGAAGTAATGTTTAAATAATCTTAACAAAAATAATAGTCCAACCAATTTATTATTACTGTTAATAATATTCTCCTTGAAAAATACTAGAAATTGCTGTTTGTTTCTGAATCTTGAAACTTTTGGTCTTCTTTTCACTTGAAATGAATTAATATTTAATTCAATAGAGCGTAAATGATTGTTTAAACAAATTATTATTGTTTACAACTATTTTTTCGATATTAATCCTAGGTACTTGCGGTTTGTCGCAAAAATTTTATTTTTTGTTCCCTTTTTAAATAGAGAGAAGTAATAATTAATTCAAGCAGACAAAAATAATTGTTGAAATAATTTATTCTTATTTTTAACAATATTTTGTATGCTTAATGATAGAAAGATGCGGTTTATTCTGAAGTTTTAAACTACTTTTTCATCTTTCACTTGGAGTCACTTGATAATTAAGTTAGATTAGCAAAAATAATTGTTTAAGCAAATTATTATTGTTTATAACTAACTATATCTATAATAAAGCCAGATAAATACTTTTTAATATAAAATTTTTGACTTTTTGTCAATTTTTCACATACTGAGATAATGATGAATGCAAGTTTGCAAGAATTTTTGTTTAAGCAATTTATTTTTTTATCTATCTTCTTTTATGTAAGTGCTAGATACTTGCGGATTTTTCCAAAAAAATTAAGTTTGCTTTGACTTTTTAGTTATTAGCAAATCATAAATAAAAGTTAAAGAGTATAATGTTTGAAACTCTGTCTTTCTTTCCTTTTTTATAAATAACGATACATTGTTTTAAAAAAACTGTGTTTGTTATTTTGCATTATTTATTACTTCAATAAGTAAAAAGTGGTTGAAAAGATTAAAAAAATCAAAAGAAATTATTTATTTTTATCAATAATAATTTATAGAAATAATTTCTTTCTAAATTGAATTAATTATTAACTCACTCAATGTAAAAAGTGGAAAAATATTTGAAAAATTTCAGAATAAACGAGACTTTCCAGCATTATTCAAATTAAATATCATGAACAATTATAATAAATTCTTAAAACAATTAATTTTTTGAACTGTTATTAATAATTTACCTCGCTTTAATTAAAAATTGGAAAGTATGTGAAAAAAATACAACTTTCTAGCAGTATTCTAGGAGAATATTAACAATAATAATAATAATAATAATTTTGTTAAAGAATTATATTTTTATCATTAATTATTACCTTACTCTAATTGAAAATTGGACAAAAAGTGCACATTTTAAAAAGCGCAACTTTCTATGTCTGTTTTAAGAAAAAATTGCTAAAAACTATAATAAATTTTTTAAACAATTTATGTAAACAACTATTTATCATTTTAAAATTTTATTTAATGTATTAGAAAGAAATATTTTCATATTGTTTGTAGTTTGTTGTAAAAACCCATAGGTATTACATTTTTAAAAAATTCTTTAGCCAACAAAATTATTTTCAAACAAAGTTCGGATTTTTTCCAACTAGTTGAATTTTTCACCAAAGCAGAATTAATTTTAAACAAAAAGCTGTTTAATTCTATCAGTAAACAAAATTTTAACATCAGAATTGAATTTTTAATAACAAGATTAATTTTCTACAAAAAGGATTTACAATAAAGAAGATAAGCTTTTACTAATCGATATGAATCTGTGGGCAAAACAATTATTTTTTAACCAAAAATATGACTTTTCGAAAGCATATTTCAACTTTCCCCCGAAGAGTATAATTTTCAGTTGAAAAATATACATTTTTAAACAAAAATAGAATAATTAAATGCTGAATTTTAAACTTTTTTTTAACAATAAGAAATAAATTTACAACAAAATAGTTAATCTTTCAAGCAACAAAATAAATCTTTAACCAACTAAATTATTTTTAAACAGAGTAGTTGAAATTTTACCGAAGTAGTTTAGTTTTTAAGCAAACGAGATTTTATTTTACATGAAAAGAATTAAATTATACAGGAAAATTTTTTTAACAAATTAGCTAAATTTAAGA
>JAWWLR010000149.1:724053-736438 GCA_035041075.1 Acraspis erinacei | reverse complement strand
TCAAGCGCTCAAACAGTCTGGGAATGAATAAAGCATTCATGTTAGTTGCGTAATGTTCATTGCTTACAATTCTCAAATTCTAATTATCGATATCGAGTCAAGTGCATTAATATCCTTAATAATGCCTTACATTAGATATATTATTCTTTGATACATTTAGATTTAAATAAATTGTTTAATTATAATTTAGGACCCAAGAAAAATGATCGAAAAAATGTTGGAAGCTTCAAAAATGCAAATCATTAGAATGACAGGTTATGGGCCCATCGAGCAATTTTCATTCCAAATTCAAGTAGACATTTATGGCGATAACTCGAACCCCAATCAAGATTTTTTAATTTTTTAAGTTTTATTTTAAAACTATTAATTTTATCTTCACTTTAGGTATTTTTAAAGACTTTTTTTCGCAGCTGCTTTTTCACTAAAACTAAAATGAATGAATTCGAAAATCGTGATGTAAGTATTTTAAAATTAATTATTTTTAACGACTATGTTCTAAGATCATAATTTAAGAATGCTTTAATTTTGAAATTAAATTTGCAATTAAATAATTTGTAATGGTTCAGGTTTGAATTTATTATTTGAAAAGTTTGCAATTTGAAGTTACATCCTTTTACAAGGTTTTGGAATAATTAAACTTTAATGCGTTACAGTATTTAAAATTCTTTAATTTTCCACTGTGAAGTTAAGAGTATATTTTTACAGGGGAAACAAATTTTGTAGTGAAAAAGCTTTTATAACTTTCAAGTTTTATATAATTTAAATTTAAAATTACAGTTTTTAAGGGGCAATTTTAAAATAGTGGATTCTTTATACTTCAAAAATTTTTTGTTCATTAAAACATTAAAATTTACAATTTGTTATCATTTTTAGGACTAGCAATAAAAGAATTTGGAATTAAATGCCTCTCAAATAAATTTTAAAACATTGGCAAATTAAGTCAATTGATCAAATTTAGGTAATAAAAATGTGAATATTTCAGAACCAGGCAAGGAAAATTGAATTAATTTTTATTTGATAATGTTCCAAAGAACGAAATTTTTCAAACTCAATTTTAATTAAAAAAACAACTTTTAATTAAAAGGCTTATTCTTATTATAATTATTTAAATTTTCAATGTAATATTTTTCGATTTTTCGAATGTTATTTAAAAACAACTTGGACAATTAAAAAATTTTTCATTTTTAAATGAAGCACAAATTTTTTTATTTTTCTACATTTTATAGAAGAAATTTTTTTATTTTTAGTGCTTCCTATTACAATAACTTTTTACTATGAACGTTATTTTAGAATAATTAAATTTTAAACAAAACCATTCTCGGTACTAACAATAATATTTCTTGGAAAATTTAAAATCTTTTGGGTTTTATTTTTAAAGTTCATTTTAAAGTTTTTAATATTTTAAAATATTTTAAAACAGAGTCTCTGATATTTTCCGACAATTTTTTTTTATTTTGCATTATTTTAATCAATTGTGGGAAATTTTGATCAATTCAGAAGATGATTGGAAGTTTCAAAAATTTTAAACTGTAGTTTTCTAAAAATTAAAAAAAGTGTGGAAGTTTTTTAATAATTTTAAAACGTTGTAGGTGCACAATACAAAAATTTGAAATCACTTTTTATTTTTCAAACGAATTAAAAGAGAAAATCATTAAAAATTCCAAAAGATTCAAAATTATTTCCTTTCAGATTTCAAATGATTTTTTACTTAAAAAAATGAATTTGAAGAGAAAATGGAAAAAGATATTATATAAAAGAGTTTAGAAGATTTAAAAAATTCGAAAGCTTCTCAAGATTGTCAAAACTGAATCTGGAAGATATTTTTTTTTTTTATTTAGCAGAATTAAAAAAAATTCGAACCATTTTAAAACATATTTGGAAAGTTTAAAAAACGTTGAAAAGAATAGAAAACAAAAAGTACAAAACTTTTAAAGATTTCAAGTTTTTTTTAAACAAAATGTAGGTTTTTAAAAATTTGGAACAAAAAATAAAAGCTGTTTAAGAATTTTGAAAATTTTAAATAGGATGAAAAAATGGTAAGAAAATTCCTACAGAAATTATAAATTACTTTTTATTTTAAAATCTCAAATTAAGAGAATACTTGACAAGATTTGAAAAGATTTCTAAAATTTTTAAATAACAATCTGACAGATTCCAAAAGATTGCAAAAATTGTAAAATAATAATCTAAAAAATGTACAGGTCAATTTTTATAAATTTTTAGTATTCTATAAAAAATTATTGGGATAATTTGAATCATTTTAAAAAAATACTTCAAAGGTTTAGACGTTAATGCAAAATTTAAAAAAATGAAAAATTAGAAAAATTTAAAACAAAATGTATATTTTCGAAGATTTAGTAAAAATTAGCTTTTGAATTCCTGGAGAAATGCGAAACGATTTCTTATTTTGAAAAAGCAATTTTTTATGAGAAAATTTTAATCTATAAAAATAGTTTTAATATTAATATTTTGAAAATTAGAGAAAGAACTCGCAAAAATAATATGTATTTCTAAAGTTTCATTTGAATTGTTCAAAAATATCAAAATTTAATTTTTTTAAATAAATTTATATAAAATTAAGATTAGCTTTTAACATTACATTGTGTTACTCAAAAAAAAAATCATAATTTATATTTTGTTTAATCAAATCTGTTTGAACCGTTTTCGCAAAAAAACTATTCTATGCAAGCTAAACCATTTTTATAGCCAAGAGAATTTTTTTAAAATGAAAATTGAATGTTATCATTTTTTTTCGTAAAAGCTGCAAGAAATCATAAATAAGTAAAAGCATTGTTTTTAGAACCTTTTAAAGTATGCTAATTATTTTATTTAAATTTTCTCGTTTTTGTTTAACTAGAATCTGAAAATAAATAAAAAATATATAAATTAGATCAAAATTAATAGTACATTTTAATAAAAAATTGACTTATTTTGAAAAACAAAGGATAAAATTAAAAAAAATTATAAATTTTCAAATAAAATTTATTTTCCCAACTCAGAAAAATAAATTATTTTATTTAAAAAAACAATATATTTATTCGCTGTGAGATTTTGCGTCTGCGAATAAAGTACTTGCCTGATTTGAAATGTTTTAGGCGATGGGATTATTTTTTACAGAAAGAAATTAAATTTTAATGAATATAGAATGTTTAAAAAAAATAAAAAATACCCTAATTTATACAGAATATCAGTATGATTTTTAGCTTCCCGGAATTATGAGCGATTTCGAGGACGCTCTCTCCATTAAATGAGAAAGACGAGAGCTTTTAAGCTCGGTTCGTTGAGCAACTTACTTTTTATGATCAAGTTACGACTCTGCAGTTAATAAAAAAAAAACAAATGATTAAGGGAGATTTATGGCTCTCTGTTTGCATAATTACCTTCGTGATGCAAAAATCATAAAAAAGTTGAACTATTTTATCAAACATTTTTCAGCTAAAATATTTCTTTTTTCTTATATACCTGAAATTTTTATTGCGAAAAAAAGCTCTAATAATAATTCACTAATTGGTCTGAAACCATTTTTATTATAATACAAAGTGGATTAAAAAAAATATTAAATCATCTCTCGATATTTATTTAGATTTTTTTATTTATTTATTTATTTAATATTGCCACAGGGACCATATATTAATTATAAGAATAAAAAAAAGAATCAAAGCTGTAATTTTTACTGATAACAATTAAAGAATTTTTTTGTCGTAAATCTTTAAAATTGAACCATTTTTCATTGTTTTTCATTCCATTTTTCTTAAAAATTGAACTGCTCCCAAAAAACTGGAATAATTTATAATTCTATATTGTCAAAATTCCAGAATTTTCAATTGTAAATCGAAAAAATTTTGAACTTTGAAGTTCAAATTTTTTTAAATTGAATTTTTTAATTTGGAAAATTACAAATATCTTTAATTTTAAATATCCGTAATTGAAAACTCTTGACTTTTTATCTTCAAAATTATCCAGATTTAATAATTTTTATTTATACATTTTTTAAGCTTGCAGAATTTTCAAAATTGAATCTTCGAAATCGAACTAAAAAACATACGAAATTTCAAATTAAAGAAAGAATTTTTTAAAGTAAATATTAAAAAATAAACCATTTGAAGACATTTTGAACATTAGAAATTACAGAGATTTTTATAATATAAGTCTTAAAAGTTCAATAATTTGCAATTCTATATTTTTAAATTCAAGCATTTTTAATTATAACTAGAAAATTCTTTATAAATTGTATCTGTAAATTTTCAAAATTAAATGGTTTAAAATTTTTTAAATTTTACGATAAAAAAATATCTTTAATAGTAAATATTTGTAATTGAAAACTCTTGGCTTTTGATCTTCAAAATCATACAAATTTAAGAATTTTGATTTATACATGTTTAAATATTTATATTTAAATACATATATGTTTAAATTATCCATTTAAAAATCCATAGAATAAAATAAATTTCAATTTTGTATATTTAAAATAGAATAATATTCAATTTAAAAATTTTAAAATTTATCTAAAAAAATTAAAAATTTCAAAATTACAAATAAATTTTCTATAGTCAATCTTTAAAAATAAACCATTGCAAAAAATTTCGAAATTATGAATTAAAAATATAATTAAGTTATAAATCTTAGCAGTTGAATAATTTGCAAATTTATGTTTTCGAAATTCCAGAATTTTCAATCTTAAATTGAAAAAATTGTGAGTTTTGAACTTTAAATCTTTAAAATTGAAATTTTTAATTTTTAAAATTCAAAATTTCTTAAATATTAAAGATCCGTTGTTTAAAAATTTTCACTTTTCTTCTTCAAAAACGTTCAAATTTAAGAATTTTCATTTCTTTTAAGTTTCAGAGTGCAGAATTTTCAATTTTCAAAATTGAAATAAAAAACATACAAAATTATAAAAGAATTTTCTATAGCAAATCTTTAATATTAAACCATTTCAAAAAATTTCAAAATTAAAAATTACAGATATTTAAAAAATATAAATATCTTCAAATTCGATTAGTTTTATATATATTTTTAGAATTTACAATACCAAAAATTCTTCACAATTGAATATTTGTAATTGAAAACTCTTGACTTTTTATTTTAAAAATCATGCAGATTTAATAATTTTTGTTTATACATTTTTTAAGCTTGCAGAATTTTCCATATTAAGTCTTCGAAATCGAAGTAAAGAACATACAAAATTTCAAATTAACGAAAGAATTTTTTATAGTAAATCTTAACAAATAAACCATTTGGAAAAATTTCAAAATTAGAAATTACAGAAATTTTTTAAATAAAAGACTTAAAAGTTCAATAATCTGCAATTCTATATTTTTTAAATTCTCAAAATTAAATAGTTTAAAATTTTTTAAATTTACGATAACAAAATGTCTTCAATATTGAATATTTTTAATTAAAAACTCTTGGCTTTTGAGTTTCAAAATTATACAAATTTCAGAATTTTGATTTCTACATGTTTAAAATTAAAGAATTATCAATTTAAAAATCCATAGAATTAAATAAATTTTAATTTTGCATTTTTAAAATAGAATAATATTCAATTTTAAAACTTTAAAATTGATCTAAAAGAACTAAAAATTTCAAAATTACAGAATAATTTTCTATAGTCAATCTTTAAAAATAAAACATTCCAAAAAATCTCGAAATTATAAATTAAAAATATAATTAAGTTATAACTCTGAGCAGTTGAATAATTTGCGAATTTATTTTTTTGAAATTCCAGAATTTTCAATTTTAAATCGAAAAAATTGTGAATTTTGAACTTAAATCTTTAAAATTACATTTTTAAAATTTGAAGATTAAAAATTAAAAATGTCTTTAATATTAAAGATACCTAATTAAAAACTTTTCACTTTTCATCTTCAAAAAAATCAAATTTAAGAATTTTCATGTATAATTGTTTAGGCTTGCAGAATTTTCAATTTTTAAAATTGAACTAAAAAACATACAAAATTACAAAGGAATTTTCTATAGCAAATCTTTAGTAAGAAAACATTTCGAAAAATTTCAAAATTAAAAATTACAGATATTTAAAAAATATAAATAATAAATGTTGAATAATTTGCAATTCTATGCTTTTAAAATTCAATAATTTTTAATTGTAACTTGGACATTCTTCAGAAATTTTATCTGTAAATCTTCAAATTCGATTAATTTTATATATGTATATATTTTTTTTCATTTACAATAACAAAAATTCTTCACTATCGAATATTTGTAAATGAAAACTCTTGACTTTTTTTTCAAAATCCTGCAGATTTAATAAATTTTGCTTATACATTTTTTAAGCTTGCAGAATTTTCAATATTAAATCTTCGAAATCAAACTAAAAAAACGTACAAAATTTCAAATTAAAACAAGAATTTTTTATTTTAAATCTTAATGTTTAAACATAAAGAATTATCAATTTAAAAGTCCATACAATTAAATAAATTTTAATTTTGCATTTTTAAAATAGAATAATATTCAATTTTAAAACTTCAAACTTGATCTAAAAAAAAACAGATGAAAAATTTCAAAATTACAAATGAATTTTCTAAAGTCAATCTTTAAAACTAAACTATTCCAAAAAATCTCGAAATTATGAATTAAAAATATAATTAAGTTATAAATTATAATTTATATTTTCAAAATTCCAGAATCTTCAATTTTAAATCGATTTTTTTTTTAAATTTTGAACTTCAAATCTTTAAAATTGAATTTTTTAAATTTGAAAATTTAAAATTAAAAATGTCTAATATTAAAGATCCGTAATTGAAAACTTTTCACTTTTCATCTTCAAAAACATTCAAATTTAAGAATTTTCATTCATAATTGTTTAAGCTTACAGAATTGTCAATTTTCAAAATTGAACTAAAAAACATACAAAATTACAAAAGAATTTTCCATATCAAATCTTTAGTATTATACCATTTCGAAAAATTTTAAAATTTAAAATTACACGTATTTAAAAAATATAAATATTAAATTTTGAATAATTTCCAATTCTATGTTTTTAAAATTCAAGAATTTTTAGTTGTAAGTTTAATATTCTTCAGAAATTTTATCTGTAAATCTTCAAAATTGAATAGTTTTTTTTTTAATTTTGTAAATTTAAAAAAAAATTAATTAAAAAAAAATAAAAATTATATTAAATAAATAAAAATTAAGTAAAAATTAAATTTTCATTTAAAAATTTTTCAACATGGTTTAATACTAAAGATTTAATATAGAAAATGCTTTTGTAATTTTGTATGTTTCTTAGTTCAATTTTGAAAATTGAAAATTCTTCGAAAAATTTAAAAATTTAAAATTACACATATTTTAAAAATATGAATATTAAATTTTGAATAATTTCCAATTCTATGTTTTCAAAATTCAATAATTTTAAGTTGTAACTTGAATATTGTTCAGAAATTTTATTTTTACATCTTCAAAATTGAATAGTTTTATTTATTTATTTTTTTAAATTTACAATAAAAAAATTTCTTCACTATTGAACATTTGTGATTGAAAACTCTTGGCTTTTGAACTTCAAAATCTTCAAAATTTAAGAATTTTGATTTATAGACGTTCAAACTTCAGGAGTTGTCAATTAAAAAAATCTACTTAATTCAATAAATTGCAATTTTGTATCTTTACAATGGAATAATTTTCAATTTTGAGTCTTAAAAATTGATTTAAAAAATGTGCAAAATTTGAAAAATGCAAATAAATTTTCTAGTCAATCTTTAAAAATAAACCATTGTGAAAAACTCTCAAAATTATTAATAATAAATAAAATTAAAATTAAATAAAATAAAATATTAAAATATAAATTGTAACTTCGTAATTTTTAGAATTTTTAACTGTAAACCTTTTAAATTGAATAATTTTTTATATTTAAACATAAAAATTTCTTTATTATTGAAAATACGTAATTGAAAACTCTTGACATTTCATCTTCAAAATTATAAAAATTTAGGAATTTTCATTTATATATTTAAAATTGCAGAATTTTCAATTTTTAATCCGTACAGTTGAATAGATTTCAATTATTAATTTTTGAAATGGAAGAATTTTCAATTTCAAATATTCAAAATTGGTCTAAACAATACGCACCAAATTTCAAAATTACATATAAGTTTTCTATATTAAATATTTCAAAATTAAACTATTCCAAAAAAGTTTCAAAGTCAAAAATTATGTAAATATAAATAAACAATATAAATCTTAAAAATTTAATCATTTATAATTCTATACTTACAAAATTTGAGAATTTTCAATTGTAACTCAAAAAAATGTAGAACCATCGAAAAAAACATACAAAATTTGAAAATGACAAAATAATTTGCTATAGTAAATCTTTAAAATTAACAATTCCCAAAAAAATTCGAAATTATAAATTAAAAATATTTAAAAAATATAAACCTTAAACTGTAGATCTTTAAAAGTGAGTACTTTTTAAATTTGAAAATTTACAATTAAAAATAATGCAAGTGTTCGGATTTACAATAAAAATGTTTTTTTTATTTGTACATATTTCAAATTCAGGATTTTTTTTAGTGAAAATTGTAAAATTTGAATTATTAAAAAACAAAGCTTTGAATTATTTACATTCAAAATACATATCTTGAAAATGGAAGTAATTTATAATTCTATTTAAAGAAATTTTTTGTAAAGAAAAATATTCTTGATTATGAGAACGATTTAAAACATAAAATTTTTCATTTAACAAAATAATGTCAAAAATGATTAAAAAATCATTTATTATTACTGAAAAACTATACAATTCATTATGAAAATATGGTTCCTTTTTTCAAAATTTATAAATAAATGCTCAATCTTTTCCATATTTTCCATTTTTTGTTGTTTTGAAAACAAACCCTATTAACTTTTTTTGAGATCTTTTTGTGTTGTGATCCCTTATATTTCCTATAGGGTTCACTATTTAAACATATTACCTAACCTCCATTATAATTTTTATTTCCTTTCATCCGAATTTATGGTAAAATTACTCGCAATTGCCTGGAAGTTTGGACAGGGGAGAGGTAAAATGCAGAAAACCAACTCTAAAGTTTATCCGGTTTCAAAAGCTTTTAAATAATTTATGACTAGTATGAATAGTATCATAAATTATCGAAAAGCTTTGAAAAAAGGTAAAAATTGAGAGGTGGTTTTCTGCAGTTTACCTCTCCCCTGGCCAAACTTCTAGGCAATTGCGAGTACTTCTACCATAAATTCGGACGAAAGAAAATAATAATTAAAATACAGGTTACGCAATATGTTAAAAAATTAACCCTATAGGAAATATCAGGGATCACTGTCCCAAAAGAGCTCAAAAAATTTAAATAGGGTATGTACACCCTATTTACTATAGGTTTAATTTCTTAAACATAATGCGTAACCCCCATTATAATTGTTATTGTCTTCCAGGTTAATTTATTAGAAGTACGCGCAGTTGCCTTCACATTTGGCCAGGGGAGAGGTAAACTGCAGAAAACCATATCTCGAGTTTAACTGGTTTTAAAAGCTCTTAGGTCATTTCTGAATGGTCCCTTAACTAAGATAGTATTAGGTATTTCATAATTTGTAAATAATCCCTTATACAAATTAAGGTACAAATGATCTCGTAGTCAAGGTTAATCTAAATAGAGAGTGAATTCTGAAATTTTAACTAGCTGTTTGTAACTGAATTCTGAATTCACCCCATGTAGAGCTTGTAACGCATTTGCTGGTTTATTAATTTTCACTCGCCAGGTACGATGTGGAAATGGCGAAGGACCGTAGTTTCAAAACTGTATAGCATCTAAGCCTGGGTAATAGCTGGAGTGGAGATTCGGGGTGGGTCAGCTACCATATCAAGGGGTGAATACTGGCTGAAACCAGGTCAAATCTGAACGACGAGAATCATTATGCTTTAAACTGAGAGGAAAATCATGAGAGAGAATGAGAGAGGGGGGGGGCAAAAAGCCTGCTCTACCCACAAAGAGAAAACGAGAATATTTCAGATTTACAGTTATAGGGAACATTTCGAGGAAATATAATAACTGAATAAGTCGCCTTCCCAGAAATAATTAAAGGAATCTCATAAATGTCTTTTAAATTCAATTTTGAATTCCTTGCTTCATCTAGTCTGTAAAGGCATTAAGAAATTTTGTTATTATCTGATGATAATGCAGAGTCCTTGAAAAAAATTGACTTGTAACACCTGGCATAATAATGTGTGTATTTCTGAAAGAGGATTCTCCTCTCGATCTCTTTAGTAGCTTAATGGAAAAGAACCTGACCGTCAATCGGATGTTTTGTGGTGCGTTCCCAACCGGAGTGAAATAGGCAGATCATTTTTTCAGAAAAAAAATATAATCAATTTATAAATCATAGATCCATCTAGTCTGTAAAGACGTTAAGAAATTTTGTTATTATCTAATGATAATACAGATTCCTGGAAAAAATTTGAATTGTTACACCCGGCATAATAATGCGTGTATTTCTGAAAAAGGATTCTTCTCTCTATCTCTCTAGTAGCTTAATGGAAAAGAACCAGACCGGAAATCGTATTTCTTTGTTCGTTCCCTAGCAGAGTGAAAGGATAAGATCCTTTTTTCAGAAAAAATTAATTTACTCAATTTGTAATTCATAGCTCCATCTAGTCTGTAAAGACGTTAATTAATTCTGTTATTATCTGATGATAATGCAGATTCCTTGAAAAAAATTGACTTGAAACACCTGACATAATAATGCGTTTATATCTGAAAAAGGATTCTTCTTTTAATCTATCTAGAAGCTTAATGGAAAATAATCCGACCGGAAATCGTAATTTTTTTGTTCGTTCCCTAGCGGAGTGAAAAGAGAAGATCCTTCTTTCAGAAAAAATTAATTTAATCAATTTGTATAATTCATTGCTCCATCTAGTCTGTAAAGACGTTAATGAATTGTGTTATTATCTGATGATAATGCAGATTCTTTGAAAAAAATTGACTTGAAATACCTGGCATAATAATGCGTTTATATCTGAAAAAGGATTCTTCTCTCGATCTCTCTAGTAGCTTAATGGAAAAGAACCCGACCGTCAATCGGATGTTTTGTAGTGCGTTCTTTAGCGGAGTGAAATAGGAAGATCCTTTTTTTCAAAAAAAAAAAAATTAATTTAAACAATTTGTAACTCATTGCTCCATCTAGTCTGTAAAGACGTTAAGATTTTTTGTTATTATCTGATGATAATACAGATTCCTGTAAAAAGTTTGACTTGCTACACCTGGCATAATAATGCGTGTATTTCTAAAAAAGGATTCTTCTTTAATCTCTATAGTAGCTTAATGGAACAGAACCCGACCGGCAATCGGAACATTTGCGGTTCGTTACCTATCGGAGTGAAAAGAGAAGATCCTTTTCAGGAAAAAATTAATTGACAAAATTTGTAATTCATTGCTCCATCTAGTCTGTAAAGACGTTAAAATTTTTTGGTTATTATCTGATGATAATACAGATACCCTGAAATTAGGAAATCCTTTTTGGTGAATTAAAAATTCAAATCTTTGACAGAACATTAACTTTTTTTAATTCATATGTTGTTGCCTACCAATCAACTAAAATCTTTTTGGATAATCCTTTTTGGATAACAATTTAACTGGGTGAGTAAACATTAATCTATATTCTTAAAAAATCATATTTTTTGGTTCAAAATTCTTAGGTTTTGTTGAAAATTTAACTATTGCGTAGAAAATTTACTTTCTGTTTTAAATTTATATTTTGGTGTTGAAAAATGAACTAAACTGTTTTCTGCACGAAAGTTCAACTTAAAGAATTGGATAATTTTTATTAAAAATCCCTCTATTTTATTACAAATTTCATCTTTCTTGGGTGAAAATGATACTATTTGGTAGAAAATTCAACTATTTTGTTAAAAATTCATCCTTTTTGGTTAAAAAGTCGTCGTTTGGCTTGAAAATTCAATTTTTCTCGTGGAAACTTTTTTTTTCTTTAAAAATTCATATAATGTTCGTGGAAAGTCAACTGAAACATTTTTTTAAAATACAATTCAACCATTTTTATAAAAATGTATCTTTTTGATTAAAAAATTTATTTGTTTTAGCAGAAATTTAATTTTTTTTATGAAAATGAAACTTTTTAGTTAAAAATTATTCTTCTTTGCTTGAATGTTCAACTATTTTTTTAAGATTCGGTTGAATCACTTTGTTAACAAATTATTTTTGTTGTTGTTAAGAAATCATTTTTTTGAAGATTATTGTTTTTAATTAAAACTTGATTCCTTTGGTTGAAAGCGTAATTATTTTTTGAAAAATAATCTTTTTTAATTTAAAATTCATGTACGTGGGTGAAAGCTAAGATACATTGTAAAAAATAAAAAATATTTATTTGTTAGATTATGGTCGATTAAATATTTAACTATTTATTGGAA
>JAWWLR010000149.1:630541-642964 GCA_035041075.1 Acraspis erinacei | reverse complement strand
AAATAAAAAAATTGAACTTTAACTAAAAAAAAGTTGAATGTTTACCCAAATAGTTGAATTTTTAAGCCAAAAACACGAATTTTTAGACGACTTTTCTGCTAAGAAATATGAATTTTAAATCTAAAAAAGATCAATTTTGAATTTAAAAAGACAAATTTTCCACACAGAAGTTGAATTTTCGAAAAAAATTATAACTTTTAAACAAAATATTTTAATTTTTAACTATATAATTACATTTTAAACAAAGCAGTTAAATTTTAAATAAAAAAATTTGAAGCTATGAAGATGAATTCTCACCAAATGGTCGAATTTTGAAACCAAGAAGAGTTGGATTTAAAAAAAAATAGCTGAATTTTTGAGAAGACAGTTGCAATTTCATCCATGAAGAATAAGTTTCCAACCAAGAATTTTTTTAGCAAAAAAGATAAATTTTCATTCCAACAAAGATAATTTTTCAATTTCAAAGGACGAATTTTTAAAACAGCAGTAGAATTTTTTTGAAAAAAAAAATGATAAATCGAACAAAAAACATTTCATTTCTTTATTAAAAAGAGGCTAATTCAACCAAAAAAGACGCATCTTTAACAAGAGAAGTTAATTTCTCAACCAGGAAAGAATTTTCATTTAGGGGAAAAGAAGAATTTAATGCAAATTGTTGGTTCAAAAATTAATTCAAAAATATACATTTTTAACCTTAAGTTAATATTAAACCGAATAGTTCAATTTTCTAGGAAAATTAGAAAATTGTCAAATAAAAATATGAATTTTGAACAAAACAGTTGATTTAAAAAAAATACTAATTTTCAATCCTAATATAGGAATTTTTGACATAAAACCTAATTTTTAACAAAATATTTAAATTGTAAACTAAAATCTAACAGCGATCCATTCTCTATACAAGAATTCAAATAAATAGTTAAGATTTCAACCTAGAGATGGATTTTTAACTAAAAAGATGAATTTTTATCACAATTTTTCAAATTTTAACAAAAAAGATGAATTTTTAAGCTAAAAGTCGAATTTTTTCGAATATTATATGGTGAACAATAAATTTTCAAGCAAGAATCTTACTACTAAAAAATATGATTTTTTAATCCAAGAAAGATAAATTTTCTATTAAAAAAGACGAGTTTTCAACATAGCAGTTCAATTTCCGAACAACAAAGATGATTTTCAAATAAAATGGTCATTAACCAAAAAGTTATTATTCAACCAAATAGTTAAATTTTCAACGAAAATAATAGAATGTGTAACCCAAAAAGCGAATTTTCAACAAAAAAACTTGAGATTTCTTATCCAAAGAGACGAACTTTCCAGAAAATGGTTGAACAAAGTAGTTTTATTGTAAGCTAAAACCTAATAATTTTTAATTAAAAATGTTATAGTTAAATTCACAGATGAAAAAATTGATTTTCAAACAAGAAAAGGATTTTTATACAAAATAGTGAAATTTTCAACCACGATATTGATTTTAGAACTGAAAAATTGAAGTTTTAACAAAGTATTTCAAATTTTAACCAAATAGTTGAATTTCCAATCACGAATAATAATTTATCATCAAAGTTGAATTAAGAAAGAATAGGTAAATCATCTACTCAATTATTCAATTTTTAACTCAGAACGATTAATTTTTAAGCACAAAAAAAATTTCGAATAAAATAATAAATATGTAAAAAAAATAGTACAATTTTTACCCAAAAGTGATGAGTAACCCAAATATTTAATAGTAGACTTTTCTCTTCAAAGAATTAATTTTCAACGAAAAAAAAAATGTATTTGTCCGACAACCGCGAGAGAAATGCGACTTCGGAGGCTTGTCTCGAGTGGACGGAGTTGACGATTTCTAAGCTAATGACGTCACAGTGGACGAAGTGTCTACTAGTGGGAAAAGTAGTCACTTCGTCCACTGTGACGTCATCAGCTTCGTCCACTCTCGCCAATCTCCTCAGCCGCAAGGAAAAAAAGAATCCTGAACAGTCATTCGTTTATTAATTTAAAATTACTATAATTAATTATTTGAAAATGCATTAACATTTCACATTAAAATTGTTGTTAAATTAAATAATTTAATTTAAAGTTTAATTAAAAACATAAAAAAGAAACAAAAATCGGGACATAAATGGGTTATGAGTGTCAATCGAGGACAATAGACTATTTGAATCTGATCCTCGTGAAGATTGGGAGAAAAAAATGGCTTTTTAGACGAGATTATTCGTATTTGTATAACATCAGAGGCACGGGAATTTTATTCTGAATAACTTCGTGCTTTGTGGTAATATTTGGTTAGCGTGACTCTAATCGCTTTTGAAATCACAGGCTATTTTGTAATGTGTTTGTGAAATTCTTGATGCTCGAGCGGTTTCCTTTGAATCTGGACACCCGTTAAGTGGAATTAGCCAATCATACCTATGTTGGGAATGTTATGGGATGGGAGGGATGGTATTCTATACACGCAAGTGCTTAGTAGACGATTCTTACCCCTTGCTTGAGTAGTACTTAAGGGTTGAACGACTTAGGACCAAGAGCATTAAAGCATCAAAGAAAAGATACGATGGTTCTTTGTAAGAACACGCGCGGTTTAATTTTTTTCATTAGCGGTATTTTTTACAACTGAGAAATTTCTTTTTCTGGCATAGGTATGATAAAGTTGCTCTGTGAAAGCTTTCTTCGTTTCATAAAGTTGAACATTAGATGACTGATCTTTAAAAATGCCTTAAAAAGTCTTTTTATGGCAGTTTTCACGCGCAGTTCGTACTGCGCATCACAACGGCCGTAGAAAGACTTTTTAAGGCATTTTTTAAAGATTGGTGAACTCAGTATTGCGTTTAAGTTTTTTAGCCTTTCGCGACTAGAGAGAGTTCAATAAAACGTAATAGAAATTATTCTATTTTTTCTTTTAAATAAAAAAAAAGTTTTGCAGATTTTGCTGTGTCAGGGGCGGCGTTCTCTTAGGACAGCGGGATTTTTTTAATTGGAGGGGGAAAATATGTTTTAGTACTTTGTACACAGTTTAAATAGTTATTCCTGTGCTAACAGAGTTTGAATTCTTTAATTTGAGCTAAAATTATATTTTAGAAAATTTCAAAGAAAATTTTGTTATTCGAGAGAAGTTTACGAAATATTAGTAATTTTAAGAGATAATTAGGAATTTCGACGTTTGCATGATATTTAAGGTATTTATCATACCAAAATTAAGATATCTAAAAACAGTTTTTCTGTAATTTTAAGAATTAAAATATTATAAAGGGTGTCAATTGAAATAAAGAATATTAAGTTTAATGAAAAATGTTAAAATTAAAAAAAAAATAATTTTAAGTTTTTTTTTTAGGTTTTTGAAAATGGAATTTTTTCTGACCCTCGGTTCTTACCCATTTTTGAAAAATGATTGGATTTTAATAAATAACGGCTCATTTTTAAAGAAAAAACATTCTCTACAACTCTGACATTCCCAATTTTAAAAATAACGAAATAATATTAAAATATGATTATTTGTTAAAAAAAATATTTATTTAAAAAAATTGTTCTAACGATTTCAGCCACAGAAAAATTTACATTCAAAATTGGAAACGGTAGAGTTGTAGAGAATGCTTTCATGAAAAAAATTTGCCATCATTTATTAAAATCCAATCAATTTTCAAAATTTGGTAAGAAGTGGCAGTCAGAAAAATTTAAATGCAAAGAAATCATGGTTAAAATTAATTATTTTTTTGTTGTAAATTTTAACATGTTTCATAAGAATAAAGTTATTTATTTGGAATAACATCAGTTATAATATTTTGATTCTTAAAATCATAGAAAAAATATTTTTTTCTAATATCTGACTTTTGGCACGACAATAACCTTGAATATACGTATCATAAAATTTTGAAAATATTTTTAAATCGTCGAATATTTTTAATTACATCAAAACTTCTAAGAACCAAAAATAGTTTATATAGGCTAGAATTTTTCCGAAAATATTTTAAAATCTTCCGAAACTAATAAAGTAGTCTCCAAATCTTCCAGAATTTTTTTAGAAATTTTTTATAATATTTTGAAGTGTTTCGAAATATTTTGAAATAATTTCAAATTTTCTTCAAAAAGTATTTTTTTTAATGAAAAATCATTTTAAAAAGCTTAGGAATTTTATTTTGAAATATATTAAATTTTACGTTTATGAAACAAATTTTCGAAATAATTGGTCATTTTTGCATTTATAGTTGATGCAGTTTTTAATGCTATAGTTAAAACTACTACGTTTTTAAATACGACAGTTTAAAATGTGGTAGTTTGAAGTGCAGTAGTTTAAAGTGTTGCAGTTTAAGTGCGGTAGTTTAAGGCTTTGTAGTTTAAAGTGCTTCAGTTTTATGTGCAGCAGTTTAAGGTGATGTAGCTGGACGTGCTGCAGTTTAAAATCCTGTATTTGAAAGTGCTGCAGTTAAAGTGAAACGGTTTAAAATGCCTCAGTTTAAAGTGTTGCAGTATAAAACGCTGTAGTTAGAATTGATTCAGTTTTTAGTAGTTTTTTAAAGTGCTGAAGTTTGAAGTGTTGAAGTTTATAATGCTGCAATTTTTCGATCTTTACTTTAAAGTGATATAGTGTGAAATACTACTTTTCAAACTGCTGTAGTTTAAAAATCTACAACTTAAAGTCCTGTAGTTTGAAGTGCTCCAGTTGAAAGTGCTACATTTTAAAGTACTGTAATAAAGTGCTGCTGATTCAAGATGGCTGTCTTAAACTACTGCAGTTGAAACTGATGCAGTCCAGAGAATTTCAGTTTAAATTGCTACAGTTCATATTGATGAAGTTTAAACTGCTAAATTTTGATGTGCAGCAGTTTAAAACTCATAAGTAATAAATATAAAATTTTGCATTCTAAATTGCTGCAGTTAAAGTGTACTAGTTTAAAGTGCAGTAATTAAAAGCTTAGAAGCTTAAAGGGCTGTAGTTTTAATTACTGCAATTTAAACAGGTGCAATTTGAATAACTGCAGTTTGAAATTTAGCACTTTAAAGTGCCGTAGTTTTAAGTGATGCAGTTTAAAATGGTGCAGTTTGAAGATAGGTATCTGAAACTGCAGCATTTAATTTCTTCTAGTTTAAAATGCTTTAGTTTGACTTGCGCCATTTTAAAGTTCTGCAGTTCAATGTTCAGCAGGTTTAAAGTGATGTAGTTTGAATTAATGCAGCTTAATCTGCTGCACTTTGAAGTTCTTATGCTAAAGTGCTGAAGTTTCAAGTTCTGCAGTTTAAAGTTTAGCAGTTTAGTGTGCAGCAATTTTAGGTGGTGCATTCTAAAGTACTGTAGTTTTAAGTGCGAAAGTGTGAAGTGCTGCATTTTAACGTTGTGCATTTTGAAGTACTTTGAAATACTGCAGTTTAAAGTCTCGTAGTTCGAAGTACTAAAGTTTAAATTCCTCTAGTTGAAGGTTCCGTACTTCGAAGAGCTGCAGTTTAAAGTGCTGCGGCTTATAGTAACGTAGCCTAAACTGCTAATTTTTAAACATAGCAGTTAAAGTATTGTAATTTTAAGTTTTGCAGTTTAGAAGGAGGTAGTTTAAAGTACTGTAGTTTTCAAGTTTTACAGTTTAAAGTGCTGCAGTTTAAGGTGATGCAGTTTAATGTGCTGTAGTTTGAAGTGCTGTAGTTTGAAGTGCTGTAGTTTGAAGTGCTGTAGTTTGAAGTACTGTAGTTTGAAATTTTAAAGTGCTAATTTCTGAAGTTTAATTCCATGCAGTAGGAAACACTGGCATTCAAAATACTGAAGTTTAAAGTGCTGTAGTTTAAAGTGCTAAATTTCAAAGTGACGAAGTTTAAAATGATTTAGTTAGAAGTGATGCTATATAAACTGTTTAGTTGAAAGTTCTAAGGTTTTTAAAGTGCAGCAGTTCGACTTTCCGCAGTTTAAAGTGCTGTAGCTGACAGGAATGCAGTTGCAAGTTCTACAGTTTTAAATACTTCAAATTAAAGTGTCGCAGTTTGAATCGATGAATTTTAAATTGCTGCAAATGGATGTTCCATAGTTTTAAGTGCTGCAGTTTAAAGTTATGTATTTTAGAGTGCTTCAGTTTCAGTTTCGATAGTTTAAAGTTCTGCGGTTGGATGTGAAACAATTTAAAGTATTTTTTAAAAGTGATACAGCTTGAAATGTTCTTTGAATGGCGGCTGTTTAAATTGTTGTAGTTTGAAGCTATATAGTTTCAAGGGTTTCATTTTGAAGTGATGCTGTTCAAACTGCTGTAACTTAAAGTGCTGCAGTTTGAAGTGGTGCAGATTAAAAAACTAAAGTTAAAAGTTCTGTAGCTTAAAGAGCTAAAGTTTAAACTGTCGAGATTTAAATTTTGAACTTTCAGGTGTTGTACTGTCAAATACGACAGTTTAAAGTGCTGAAGCTCGATGTGCTATAGTTTAAATTGCTCTAGTTGAAAGTGCTGTACTTCGAAGAGCTGCAGTTTAAAGTGCTGTGGCTTATTGTAAAGTAGCTTAAACTGCTACTTTTTGAAAAGCTGCAGTTAAAGTACTGTAATTTTAAGTGCTACAGTTTAAAGGGTAGCAGTTTAAATTGCTGCAGTTTTTTAGTTTTAAAGTTTGAAGGGCTGTAGTTTAAGGTGATACAGTTTAATGTCATGTAGTTTAAAGTGCTGCAGTTTTAAGTTCTAAGGTGTAAAGTGCTTTAATTTAATCCCATGCAGTTTGAAACACAGAAAATTAAAATACTGAAATATAAAGTACTGTAGTTTAAAGTAACAAAGTTTAAGGTGATGGAGTTTAAAAGGCTTTATTTTGAAATGATGGTATTTAAAGTGCTTCAATGGAAAGTCTTAAGTTTTTAAAGTGCTGCAGTTTGACTTGCCACAGTTTAAAGTCCTGTAGCTTAAAGTACTGCAGTAAAAAGTTCTAACATTTTCAAAGCTGCAGTTCGAAGCACTGTACTTTGAAGTGACGCAGTTTAAAGTGTTGCAGTTTGAAAGACTGCATTTTAAATTGCCGCAGTTTGAAGGGCTTAATTTTAAATAACCGCAGTTGGAAGTGCTTCAGTTTAAATTTCTGTAGTTTAGCGTGTTTCTATTTCAGTTTCAATGCAGTTTGAATGTTAGCTGTTTAAATTGATGTAGTTTTAAGTTATATAGTTTCAAGGGGTCCAGTTTGTAGTGATGCAGTTTATAGTGCTGTAGTTTGGAGTACTTCAGTTAGAGGTGCTGGAGATTAAAAAACTGCAGTTAGAAACTCTGTAGCTTAAAGTGCTAAACTGCTATACTTTAAAGTGATTTACTGCGAAGTGCTGCAGTTTAAAGTGCTATACTTTAAAGTGCTGAAGTTTGAAAAGCGGTAGTCTGAAGTGCTGTAGTTCGAAGTGCTGCAGTTTAAAGTTCTGTACTTTAGAGTGTTTCTATTTCATTTTCAATGCAGTTTGAATGTCCGCTCTTTAAATTGTTGTAGTTTTAAGTTGTATAGTTTCAAGGGGTCCAGTTTGTAGTGATGCAGTTCAAAGTGCTGTAGTTTGGAGTACTTCATTTTGAAGTGCTGGAGATTAAAAAACTGCAGTTAGAAACTCTGTAGCTTAAAGTGCTAAAGTGCTATACTTTAAAGTGATGTACTGTGAAGTGCTGCAGTTTAAATTGATATACTGTAAAGTGCTGAAGTTTGAAGAGCGGTATTTTGAAGTGCTGTAGTTTGAAGTGCTGCAGTTTAAAGTTCTGTAGTTTAGAGTGTTTCTATTTCAGTTTCAATACAGTTTGAATGTCGGCTGTTTAAATTGTTGTAGTTTTAAGTTATATAGTTTCAAGGGGTGCAGTGTGTAGTGATGCAGTTTAAAGTGCTGTAGTTTGGAGTACTTCAGTTTGAGGTGTTGGAGATTAAAAAACTGCAGTTAGAAACTCTGTAGCTTAAAGTGCTAAAGTGTTATACTTTAAAGTGATGTACTGTGATGTTCTGCAGTTTAAAGTACTGTACTTTAAAGTGCTGAAGTTTGAAGACCGGTAGTTTGAAGTTCTGTAGTTTGAAGTGCTGTAGTTTCAAGTGCTAAAGTTTGAAGTGCTACAATTACAATTTCTGCGAAATGTTAGAATCAAAAGTTTCAAGAAAGCCATAAAAATCCCGAATAAGATAACAGTTGGGTGCGATTAAAAAAAAAGTTTCTATGAATAGAAATAATCTGACTCATAAAGAACCGCAGGGAATATCGGATTTCGCTTCTACGGGAATAATGACTCTTGGGTAAGTGAGAGGCTGAAATTTGGAAAGTTTTTATTGCGGGCATTCAAGTATCCAAGTAGTAGTAGAATTTCACGCCAGACAAGTAATATCTTGCACATTTCAATGGAAGTAGAGTAGACGAGTATATAGTCAGCCGGGGAGAATGTATAACTCCACAAGCCACATAAATAGGAATAGTATTTCTGCTAAAGTGATCAATAATTCTCCCACACATATATCGACTCTTGCAATAAGAGAAACCAAGGGTTTCAACCTTTGAGAGAGAAGACACTCACCTTGCTATATTTCGTTGCAACGTATTACATATTGCATGTGGCTGGGTTTAATATATCCGTTATATCCTACCTTATACCGTTCAATAGTTTGTGCTTTAAAATTTTTCGCAAAATATTTTAAACTATAAAATTCATTTTAAAAACTTCATTAATCGGTAATTTTTGTATTAACAATGAAACGAATTAACACTACTTTAATTAAATAAAGAAATAAAAAATAATATAATTAATTGAATTAAAGAAAATATAAATTTTTCATTTGATTATTTCGAGCTGAAATATATTGATTTTCAAGACTAAATCTAAGAGAAGTATTTTTATTTGATGAACACCAAATTTTTTTCATTAATTTATGGCTATTTGAATATTTAGATCAATCGTAAAAAAATTAACCACGATTTTTTAAATGCTGTATCTTGCGAATAAATTAACATAATTTAATTTTCATTGCAGAAGTTTGCAGACCTATCTACAAGATTTCAGATTGTTTTAAAGAACTTACAAAATTCAAGAAACGACGATAATGGCGTAGATTTTTCAAAAAACAAAAAGTCAATTTATTCAAAAAGACCACCTTCGATTTTTAAATAGTTTTTTTTTAGTTTTCTAAATTAAAATGGGGGGGATATTATGTGAGTTTATTTCTAGATAAACTATTTCTTCATTTAAAAAAAATTTAATAATTTATAATAAAATATAAAATTTTAAAACATCTTTTATATAAAATTATAAATATCCCATCTTTTAGACTTTAATTTAGAAAATTTACAAAAAAATGTTAAGGTCCCTTTAAAACTTTGTAAACTATTTCAATTTTAAAATAAATTCGTATTAATAGATTCATAATTAAAAGCAATATTTCACTGTTCATTTAAAATGTGCAGTTATAAATTAAATATTAGAATTTTAATTATTCTCATTAAAAAAATAATAATTTGTGAGTGCAAGTTTTGAATTTTGATGTATATATAGAGATTAAACAAATTAATAATTTATAAACTGTATAAAATTAAAATAATTTACCTTCTAATCGGCTAAATTTTAAGTATAAAAGGAAAATTATTTTATGTAAATTTATTCTTAAGATAAAACATTTTAAACAAAATTTTCGTCACCAAATTTTTTATTTGGATTTGAATAAAGAAAGTCATAGTTTAAAGAGTTATTCATCAACAAATTTAGTTTTATTCATGTTTGCAAACAATTATAATTAGAAAAATTTCAAATTTAAGAAAATTAATATTCGGGAGCTTCATTTTCTTGACAAAAAAGGATACAATGACAAAACTTTTGCATTTAAAATTGCAACCAATCCATATTTCGTTAGAATTGATTGAAAATCTAACTATTTTATCAAAAAACCATTATTTTTTATTAAAAATTGATTTTTATTGGATCTGCTTTGTTGAAATTTGATGCTTTTTTCCATTTAATTATGCGATTAAAAATATTTTAACGAGTGAAAACTTCAAGAATTTTTAAAAATTCATTTTTTTTTATTTAAATATTTTACTATTTTGTTTAAAATTTGTTGTTTTTTAGGTTAACAATTTAACTATTTTGGGAGAAAAATAAAATATTAGGTTGAAAGTTGAACTACTTTTTTAACAATTTATTTTTTTGTTGGAAGTGCATAATTTTAGATAATAATTCAACTCTATGTTCGGAAATTGAACTATTTAGTTTGAAAAAATTTTCTTTAAGCAATTAATTGTTAAACTTTGAAATCTAACTTTTCAGTGTTTGGTGGAAAGTTTTTCTTTGTTGAAAATTCAACTACTCCGTTGACTACTTTTTTTTTAAAATACAAATTTTTGGTTTAAAAAGCTAACGTAACCTAAAAATCTCTTAAAATGATGAGCTTTCTAAATCTAATCAAGTTTTCTTTCTAAATTTCTATTTCCGACGATAAATTACTTTTTAAAAACACGTTAATTGACAGAAATTGTTTAATTTTTGCAATCTACTAATTTTGTATGAAATCTATTCACGTCCAATATATAAGGGTTACATAGCCTTAAATCTTAGAAACGAAGAAGTTCCGTCCAAAATGGTGTCTCGGGTAAAGGGTACCCAGTGTGTATATAATGTTACAAAAATGCATGTTTTGAAAAAATTATATATATTTTTAAATTATTTATCGAAAGTGCTTTGCGTAAAATTATCGAGTAAATATAAAAAAAATTAGTTTTTGTTCGTAAATAAGTCTTTCCGAGTGAAGGTGATTGCCGCGAAAAATTATTTATTGTTCATCGACCGCGTGTGAAATGCTTGAAATGCGATGCGCCAATGTGCAAAGAACAGATCGCTAATATATGCGTCGAGTGCAGTATCAATGAGTAAATCTAAAAATAAGTTTAATAATAATAATAAGTTTGTAAAAAGTTTTTTTAAAAGGTTAATGAATAAAAATGATTTTAAATGTCAAATTTTATATTTTTTAAAAACCCTTATCTTTATGATACATGTCATTTTTTACAATGTTTATTATTAAATTTACTTAATAATGAAAAATTTGAATTTTTTTATATATTGCCTAAATAATATATCATAAGAAATAAAAAAGGTTCATTACTAATGTTAAAATAGAAAATTTTACGAAAAAGTAGACGATTTTCTGATTTTACTTCAATTTTCGCTTTTTCAAAAAAGCGTTAATTTTTATTTGCAAAAATGTGGTTTTTGGAATGAATAGCAAAACCAATAGTACCATCTTAAAGTTGAACTCTTCAAATTTCCCTTTCTCACCGACAGACGTTTAAAATATTAATTTTTCATAAAAATATCAGCATTAAAAAAAATGATTTTTTCGAGAAAAAAAAATTTCGCGTTGGTTTTTCTAAAATATCTGTGAACAAACTTATTTTATGATAATAAAACAATAATTTTAATATTTTCTAAATTAGTTCCTACTGATTGAAAAAAAATATTCCTATTTCGTTGATTCAATCAAAAGTTATAAGATTTCAAAAATGCTCGGGTCAATGTCACCCATGTGTGTACTTTCTTTAAGTTTTTGATAGTGTGTACCTTAAGGGATAAAAATTGATTTTTTGGTTGGACGTCCATTATTTTAGCTAAAAATTCAACTCTTTGGTCGGAAATTGAACTATTGATTTAAAAAAAAGTTCTTTAAACAATTAATTGTTAAACTTTAAAATCTCACTTTTCGGTTTTTGGTGGAAAGTTTTTTTTTAATTTAACTACTCCGTTGGCTAATTTTTTCTAAAATACAAAATTTTGGTATAAAAAGCTAACGTAACCTAAAAATATTTAAAAATGATGAACCTTCTTAATCTAATCAAGTTTTTTTTTATTTCTATTTCCGGCGATAAAATACTTTTAAAAAACACATTAATTGACAGAAATTGGTTAATTTTTGGAATCTAATAATTTTTCATGAAAACTATTGACGTCCAATATATAAAAATTACA
Source organism: Acraspis erinacei (assembly GCA_035041075.1). NCBI lineage: Eukaryota > Metazoa > Arthropoda > Insecta > Hymenoptera > Cynipidae > Acraspis > Acraspis erinacei. The sequence goes on along the minus strand of JAWWLR010000149.1, from coordinate 631,058 downwards.
TAACCTTAAATTGTTAAAAAATTCTGAATTTGGTTCAAGTTATAATGATTTTTGTTTTAGAATACCAATTTTCTGTGTAAAACGCTAAAATGAACTAAAATTCTTTGAAAACTATAAACATTCAAAATATAATACTATTTGTTTAAAATATTAATTTCCGTTTAAAAAACATTCAGTTAAAATTTTTTTCTTTAAACACTTAATGTTTAAACTGCAAAATCTAAATATTCGATTTTTGGTTAAAAGTTAATGTTTTTTAGTTAAAAATTAACCGGCTCCGTTGAAAGTGCAGCTTTATTGCTGGAAATTAGTTTTTTGCATTTATTTAAATAATGAATCCTATTTTATGTGACTTTCTTACTTTATAATCTTATATATTTTTCATAAAATAATTCATATCATTTTTCAAATATTATTTATATAATTAAGGTTCAAATTAATTAGCCAGAAACCACTGCCGTGCAATTAAGTAGATAGATAATCATATTATTTTATAATTAATTAATTTACGTCAATA
>JAWWLR010000149.1:597844-609151 GCA_035041075.1 Acraspis erinacei | reverse complement strand
TATTACAAGTAAAATAATGAATTTTTTTAAAAATTATTTTTAATGTTTTAAATTTCGAAAATTATGTTTTGTATTTAAAATAACAATAATTTTAAATAAAATAATTCTGAATGACGATTTTTTTTTTAATGTGCATAGTATTTAAAAAAATACAAAAAGCATTCGCCAAAAACGAATTTCAAATTTATACATATTTTTTTGAAAATCGTTATAAGGTATGATGAAAACAGTGGGTGATATTTTTTTTGGTTCGAAGGGCAAATTTTGTCAAATTTATAAAGTGCAAAAAATCCAATTTTCAAGTTTAAAAAATGAGAATTTATCTTGCAGCTATTAAGTTAAATTTTATCAAATTTGCCCCTTGAACCAAAAAAAAATCAACCAGTGTTTGTAATCAATAAAACATATTTATTAACAAAATTTTAAGTGGTTAAATTCGGCAATTTCACAGTGCGGGCAATTTCCAATTCGGATATTTTATAATTCGACAATTTTATATCGGGAATTTCATAATTCAGGAATTTTCCGATTCTGTAATATTACTAACAGCCGGGAATTTCCTTATTCAGTAATTTTATCAATTGTCGTGAACTTTATCATTCGGGAATTTTATAATTAGGGAATTGTATTATTCCAGACTTTTATTTTTCGGCAATTTTATTATTCGCGAATTCTAATATTCGGGAACTTTCCAATTCGGTATTTTTATGATTCGCGAATTATATTATTCGGGAGTTATCCAATTCGGGAATTTTATTTTTCAGGAATTTTCAGTCGTCCCTTAATAATATTACCGAATTGGAAAATTCCCGAATAATAAAATTCCCGACAGAAAATTACTTTTTTTTATAAATATTTTCGATTAAAAATACAATAATGAAATTTTATTTTTTTAAATTTCGAAAATTGTTGTTCGAATTTAACATATCAATCCTTTTTAGAATTAAAAAAATTATTTTAATTTTAAATTCAAACAATAATTTTGGAAATTTTAAACATAAAAAATAATTAAACAAAAAAATAAAATTTCATTATTATTTTTGTAATCAGTCAATCATATTTATAAAAAAAGTTTGATTCTTTAAATTCTGGAATTTTCCCATTCAGATATTTTATTATTCGGCAATTCTCTGTCGGGAATTTTATTATTTGGAAATTTTCCAATTCGATAATATTATTAACTTCCGGGAATAATATTATTCGAGAATTTTCCAATTCGGTAATATTATAAACTGTCGTGAATTCTATTACTATTCGGAAATTTTCGAATTCGAGAATTTTATTATTCGACATTTTTATTATTCGGGAATTTTCTAATTCGGTATTTGTAATTTTGGGCAATTTTATTATTCGCGAATTTTAATATTCGGGAATTTTTCAATTCTGTAATTTTATTACTGAAAAATTTTATTATTCACGAATTTTATTATTCGGGAATCTTCCACTTCGGGAATTTTACAGTACCGGGAATTTTATTTTTCGGGATTTTTCAGTCGTCCCGATGAAATTGCCGAAAAATAAAAATAGCAAATTTGAAAATTCCCGAATAATAAAATTGCCGAAAATTCAAAATACCGAATCGGTAAATTCCCAAATAATAAAATTCTGGAATAGTGAACATTCCGAATTATAAAATTCCCGAACTGGAAAATTCCCGACTAATAAAATTCACGCGAGATTATAATATTACCGAATTTGAAAATCCCCGAATAATAAAGTTCCCTACAGAAAATTGCCGAATTATAAAATATCCGAATTGTAAAATTCCCGAAGTGAAATAATAAATTTTTTTATAAATATGTTTTATTGGTTGCAAACACAATAACCATTATTTATTTTCCAAACTTATTTGGAATGATTAAAATTTCGAAAATTATTCTTTGAATATAAAATAAAAGTAATTTTAAATAAAATATTTCTGGGTGACGAATTTTGTTTAATGTATATAGTATTTAAAAAAATACAAAAAGCATTCGCAAAAATCGAATTTTAAATTTATATATATATTTTTTTTTAAATCGTTTTAAGGTATGATGAAAACAATGGGTGCTTTTTTTGGATTCGAGGGGAAAATTTCTTCAAATTTAGAATTTGTAAAAAATCCAATTTTCAGGTTTGAAAAATAAGATTTTAGTTTGCAACTACTAATATAAATTTGACCAAACTTTCCCATCGAACACAAAAAATCACCATCTGTTATCATTACCTAATATCGATTAAAAAAGAAATATATGTAAATTTAAAATTTGATTTTTGCGAACCCTTTTTGTACTTTTTTAAATACAATGCAAATTGAAAAATATCCACCATCCAGAACAATTTTATTTAAAATTCTTGTTATTTTAAAGTCAAACAATAATTTTTGAAATTTTAAACATAAAAATTATTCGAAAAAAAAGAAAAATTGCATTATTGTATTTTTAATCAATAAAACATATTTATCTAAAAATTGTAATTATTGTTTAAATTCGGGAGTTTTGCAATTCGTATATTTTATAATTCTAAAATTTCCTCTCGGTAATTTTCCAATTCGGAAATATTATTATTCGGGTATTTTCCAATTCGAGAATTTTATTATTCGGTAATTTTTATTTTCGGGAATGTTATTATTCGCGAATTTTATTATGGGACGACTGAAAAATCTTGAAAAATAATATTCCCGACACTATAAAATTCGCGAAATGGAAAATTCCCGAATGATAAAATTCGCGAATAATAAAATTCCCGAATAATAAAATTCTCGAATAATAAAATTCCCGTATAATAAAATTTCCGAATTAAAAAATTCCCGAATGACAAAATTGACGACAGTTTATAATATTATCGAAATGGGAAATTCCCTAAAAATAAAATTACAGACAGGAAATTGTCGAATTATAAAATATGCGAATTTCAAAATGCCCGAATTTAAACAATTACAATTTTTCATGCATGTGTTTAATAGATTACGAATTTAATAATGAAATTTCTCTTTTTTAAAAAATAATTTTGAATGTTTCAAATTTCGAAAATTATTGTTTTAATTTAAAATAACAATAATTTTCAATAAAATATTTATGAATAACGCATTTTTTAATTTGCATACGATTTGAAAAACTAAAAAGCGTTAAAAAAATCGAATTTTAAATTCACATATATTTTTTTGAAAATCGATATAAGGTAGAATGAAAACAGAGGGTGATTTTTTTATGTTCGAGGCGCAAGTTTGGTCCAATTTAACTTAATAGCTGCTAGCTGAATTCTCATTTTTTAAAGTTGGAAATTGGATTTTTTTACACCTTCTACATTTGACCAAATTTGCCCCTGAACCAAAAAAAAATCACCCACTGTTTTCATATTACTTTAAAACGATTTTCAAAAAATAAATATAAATTTAAAATTCGATTTTTGCGAACGCTTTTTTTATTTTTTTTAAATAATATGTACAGTAAAAAAATTCTTCACCGAGAAATATTTTATTTAAAATTATTGTTGTTTTAAATTGAAACAACAATTTCCGAAATTTTAAACATAAAAATAATTTTAAAAAATAAATATTCACTATTGTATTTGTAATTAATGGAACATATTTATAAAAAATTGTAATTGTTTAAATTCGGGAATTGTCCAATTCGGATATATGCTATTTCGGGAATTTTCCAATTGGTTAATATTATTAAATGACGGGAATAATATTATTTGGGAATTTTTAAATTCGGTATTTTTATTTTTCGGCAATTTTATTATTCGGGTATTTTCCAATTCGAAAGTTTTACAGTGTCGGGAATTTTATTTTTCGGGATTTTTCAGTTTTCCCTTTTATTATTCGGGAATTGTCCAATTCGGGAATTTTACAATGTCGGGAATTTTATTTTTCGGGATTTTTCAGCCGTCTCTTTTTTCATTGTGGCGACATTGTGCCCGAATCTTAATAAATTAGATTAGCAAAAAAAAAAAAATAAACAGGCAGAATTTTATAATTAAAAAATTTTTAATTTCAAAAACTAGTAATTTCAAATTCTGTAACTTTTGTTTAATTTAGTATATTTCAAAAAAAGTAACAATGAGATTTTTTAAGACTCAGTTAATTTTTATTCAAATTTTTGTATAATATATGTCAGTTGCATTGAAAAAAAAGTTGTGAAGTTTGGGAATATTTTTTAAGTTAAAAGAAATTATATATTGTTTCTCGAGTGTTAAACAAATTTTTTTTTAATAATAAGTAAATTAATATCTCAGAAACTCATTTTTGTTAATTTTCCAAAATTTTTAATCGAAACAAAAGTTTGCTATTAGAATTTTTTTGCATCTCTGTAGGGTATAAAGTGTGACTGTACCACTTTACCCCACATGTTCCACTTAGCCCCGTATTAATGTAACTCTAAAAAATATTTTTTTTTTTTACGTTTAAGATTTTTCTGCTAGAAGAGGGAAGTGTAATATGGATAAAGATTGAACCTACACTAAACAAAATGCAAAAGAGAGAATAATAGATATTCTCGACCTTAATTGTTTCGCGGAAAAGTAAAAGCGTCAGATGTTGGAGTAGCTCAATTGCAACGAGAAAGTGCCTTTGCTCTATTATTTCTCTTACGCCTCGAGCAAGGTTGGCTACAAAAAAATCGAGCCAAAAAATGGCTCAAGCACCAAGACTACTTTTAAACATGAATATTATGAAAAAATTATAAATTTTACGAACAAATTTAAAAAAAAATTAATTCTGTTAAAAAATAAATAATGGGACAAATATATTAATAAATTAGCTTTTTAATAATCTTGAATTGTTTCGAGATTAAATTTTTGAAATAACTTCTCGGCAAATGATAAATCGTTTTGGTTCAATTTTTGAAAAAATAATTATTAGGTTTCAAGATTTCAAAATGGGTGGGAAAAAATATGGAAAACTAAGACAATTCTTTTAATTTTTCAGGATTTAAACAAATTTTATGTAAACCCAATTTGCAGGGCGTCAAGATACTAAATTCTAAAAGAAAATTTAAAGATTAAAAAACAATTTTAATTATTTCCTAAAATTTTGAAAAAGGGTTTAAAATATTATTTTAGAGATAATTATAAGTTTTAAAACTATTTAAAAATAAGAAAAACTTGTAAGATATTTTAGGAATTTTGGAAATTTGCAAGAAAATAAAATTCTTTTTAGGTTCCTAGAAAGAATTTTAACTATTCTTTTTTACTTTTAAAAATTGATTTTAAGATAATATTTAAAAAGATTTAAAAACATTTTAGAGGATTTCTAAAATTTTTAAAGAAAAATCTTGACCATTTTTAAAATTTTGCATAATTAAAAAGAAGTTGCATCATAAAATTTAAATAATTAAAAAAATGTTGAAGATTAAACATTTTTTAAATTAAAAAAGAAGTTTCCTAAAATGTATAGGAAATTTTTTTTAAAAAAAAGAACCTTAAAAGAAAATTGAAAAATATTGCAAAACATTTGAAAAGATTTCTTTAAAATTCAAAAAGAGTAGGACATTTCAAAAGTAAATGTTTAAATTTGGTAAGATTAAAAAATCAAAATCGAGTAAATTCAAGAAAAATTAAAATATTTGAAGAGAATAAAAAAGAATTATAAAATGCAAAAAAATTCGAAAAAAATACAGATTTTTTCAATATTTAAAATAAAAACCTTAGAAGCTTTAAAAAAATTTCAAAACTTCACTTTGAATATTTTTTCAATATTTTCAGAAAAATGCTAGTCATCAAAAAATATTTTTAACATCTTAATATCTTTTCAAAAGGCTCGAATTTTTCCTATTATCTTGTAAATCCTCAAAAATAAAATAATATTTATATACCCATATCCAGTAAAAATACCAAGAAATAGAAAATTCTATTTAAGCACTAAATTTAATTATCCTGAATAAAATCTGAAACAGAAAAATAATCTGAAAATCGGATATTTTTTTAATTAAAAATATCATTACATAAAAAGGCTCTTTTAAATTGTAAATATGCTTTGAAATTTAATGATTTTTCTTTAAAATTACTGATTTTCTGTTAGAAACGTTAACATAACCTTAAATTGTTTCAAAAATATATATCTTTTTTAAAATCTATATCAATATTTTTAGTGAAAACCACAATCTTAACATACTGTTAAAACTGTTAAAAAGTATTGTATCCTCTATAATTTGTTTTCTTTTTTAAAATAAAAAACCTCATCCCCGAAAAAAGATAGTAACACAAATTCCAATTCATTGAGGCTTTTACATTTAATAATTTTAAAAAAATGAATTTTTAACAAAATTATTATCATTTTGAAATTTCAATTTTTGCTAAAAAATGCTAACAAAATCAAAAAAGCAATTTAAAAAAATTAATTGTTGTTATCTAATAAATTTTATTAAAAGTATTTTCCCAACTAACATAACCGAAAATAGTTCGAAAATTTAATATCTTCTTTGAAATCTAAATCTTTTTAAAATTATAATGATGTTTGTTTTAAAATATTGTAATTTTTATGTAAAAGGTCAGCCTCACCTAACATTTTTCAAAAATTTAAATTTTTGTTCAAAAGCAAATGATTTCTGAATAAAATTTTCAATTTGGAATCAAAAACACTAGCACAGCCCAAATTTATTCATAATGATCGAATTTTTTTTAATTAAGTATTTTTTTAAATCTAATAACTTTTTAATTGAAAATGCCAATGATTTGTAACAGAAAATTATTCAGAATTTTAATTCTTATTAGAAATCTAATCAGTTTTGTGTAAAAAATATTACTAATCTAAAAATGTTAAAAAATGGAAAATCTAACAGCTTTAATAAATAGTGAGAAGTTTCTCAGGTCTGTTAAACACATGTATTATATCCATTTTTATGTCAGAATTTTTAAAAAGGTTTGAGCTGGAAATTAAAAATGTATGAAAACATGAGATTGAAAACAGGCAAGGACCAGCAATGCTTCGGTTGGTGAATTTTTTTTTTAAATTTTTTATATTTTATAGAGGAAAACCCAAATTGCTTTTGCATGATTTTAAAATTCATTTTTTCGAGTGAAGGGAGTAAATTTCTTAAATAAATTAAATTAAGAAATTAATAAATAATTTCCATTGCCATAGGGTTTTGTTACATATGATATTTAAAATACAAAAATTTTTATTTCTTTTCAGCGCACAGACTTAAATTTTTCTAAAACATTCCGTAGGGAAATGAAAATAACAGAAGAGAATAAATTGGAAGTCCAAAGTGACTATTTAAGTGAAACTATTTATTATATTTATCGAAAAGTCTCTAAGAATGGGCCTTTTCGACGAAGAAGGTGTGGATATCGTAACAGTAAGGGTACGTGGGTTAGTACGTGGGTACGTGGGTCAGCTCGAGGGTTCGTGGGTTAGTGCGTGGGTACGTGAGTTAGCGGTCTCAGATGATAAGGTTGCTACGGCAGAGTAACGAAAAAATGCAGGTAATGAAAACAAAGCAAAAATTAAAAATTAAACAATTAATTTCCACACCCATATAGATTTATCGCCCAAACTATAAAAATGGGAATTTTTCTCCAACAACGAAATTCAAAATTTTCTAATTCATTTAGCGTTAGTTTCAGGAAGTTATCAATCTTTCAAAAGTACAAGTACGATCCAGGTAATGAAAACACACAAAAATTAAAAAGAAATGAATTAATTTCCATAACCTCAGAGATTTATAGTCCAAACTATTAAAATTGTAATTTTTCTCCCAGAACGAAATTCAAAATTTTCTGAATCATTTAGCGTTAGTGCTGATAAGTTATAAATCTTTCAAAAATATAAGTACGATACAAATAATTCTAAAAAAAATCAGAAAGAAAAAAAGTAATTTCCATACTTATAGAGATTTATAGCCCAAACTATCAAATTTGGAATTTTGCTCCCAAAATGAAACAAATAATTTAAAATAATTTTTTCCGAAAAAAGATCTAATCTCCTCGCTCCACTGGGAATCGAACCACAGAACTTCCAAATGCCGGTCGGGTTCTTCCCATTAAGCTGTTAGAGAGATCGAAAGAAGAATCTTTTTTAAGAAATACACAATATCTCAAGCGAGGAATTACCATAATGATACGAGTAATTTAAAGGAATCTGTAATATCATCAGAGATACTTACCGTCAATCATTGCAGATATATTTGTATTTCAGAAAAAAGCTTCTTCTGTCGATCTCTCTATTAGCATAATGGAAAAGCACCCGACCGAAAATCGGAAGTTCTGTGGTTGGATTCTCAGTGGACCAACGAGAGTAGATCTTTTTTCAGAAAAAATGTATTTAAAAATTTTAAAAATGTATTTTCCATCTAGTCTGAAAATGACGGTTAGTATTTTCTGTTAATTGAAAAGTTAACTTGATCGATAGGTTGATTTATATTTTCACGGTGTTGAAGAAGATATTTCAAATGAATCTGTTATATCATCAGCGGATGTTACTTTACCGACAGTAGATAACCCTCCACTACCGCGAAGGCAGCAAATCCACAATATCGATTATTCAAGAATCTTCAAAAAAATGCTTAAGGTCCTAATCAGACTAGATGGTAAATAATTTTTTTTCAAATTTAGGATTAATTTTTTTTCAGAAATTATTTAACGCTTGATAACTGTCGGTAAAGTAGAGATCTCTCTGATAGCTTAATGGAAAAGCACCTGACTGGACATCAGAAGTTCTGTGGCTCGGTGCCCAGTGGAGCGAAAAAAATATCTTTTCTTTTAAAAAAATTTTAATTGAAAAAGATATCTACAATGATTGATGGTCTCTGTTGTCCCTGTTGATATTGCAGATTCCTTTAAAATTGAAATTTGTCTTGCACATCGAAACTCGAAATTTTCTGAATCATTTCTTGCTGCTTCTAGGAAGTTATAAATCTTCCAGAACTGGAAGTAGGCACCAGGTAAATCTAAAGAATCACTTTTTCCAAAAAAAGCAACACTCCTGTTTCTTGTCATACCAGTCTAAAAAACTGACATGCGAGCTGATACAACACTTTTTTATTTTTTTTTCCTTTTTCTCGTTAAAGGCTTTTTTCATCAACCATAAAAAAGGTATATAACAAAAATGGCTCTTTTGGCTGGTTTCTAAACGGGCTGAAAGCACCAGGTGGAAATTTGATGAAACGAGGCAAAAAATATAAAAAAGAAAGAAAATCAGCTCTCAGGGATTTATTTACTCTGGATGGGAATCCTCATTTTCGCTCTCGCAGGTCACATCACTACATTCTTGTGTTCGCCAACTGGTACCTTATTAAGTTAAGCCAGACCGTCGATCTGCGATTATTTCAGGCACGTTTTCCGAAAGTACGTCCGAAGAATATTTTCCGGTTTAATCGCAATCCGGCTGGTGTGTGGCAGGAGCAATGGACCGTCGACAGAAACTAGATTTTTCTCTAACGTTCGAATATGTCGAATCACTTCCTTCCCGTTTTCCGATATTTCGAGACTTGCTGCAAATGCCACCTTGTCAAATACCCTATCGAGTTTTCTTGACAGGCTTTATGAAAGTTATTCCAACGAAAAAAACAACCTTCGATGGAATAGGGAAATGAAATTCTCAAGTGTAGTATAACTGTTCTAGGTGTCAAAAAGGACATACATGAACTACTATTTCTTGTTTAAAAGTATCAAGTAGTATCGATTGCTGGCCTAATATTTGGAGAACAGAGAAAAAAATTTGCCTCAGCTGGGATTTGAACCCGGAACGTCACTGTCTATGAGTAGAGCGTTAACCAGTTATGCCACCGAAACCTTCATGGTTCAAATCTAAGGTGAGGCAGATTTGTTTCGAAATATTAGACCAATATTCGACACTATTTGATCTTTTAACATAAAAAATTAATTAATACCCTGGTCTTGAAAATAACATAATTTTCTTAAATTTGTATACTCATTCGGTAAAAATTCTTCCGACTGAATTATGTAATAGAAAAATTTCACAAGGTGAAGGTCTAGTTGACGTAATTGGCCAACGTTCAACTCATGAATAGTAGCGTTCATGGTTCAAATCCGGACTGAGGCAGATTTTTTTCCGCTTCATCAAAGACTAGACTAGTAATCGACAAAATTTATTATTTAAACATAAAATATTAATTAAGACCCTCGTTAAAAAGAATCATCATTTATTAAAAGTCTATAAAATACGTTAATAATTTGAGGTAGAGTAATTGCAACCGTAATAATTTTTTTTAACTAAAAATTTAATTACATTATTTTCGGTTGAAAATTTATCCATTCAACAAAAATTAACTATCTGGTTAAATTTTGATCTTTTTCAGTATAAAATTCAACTATTTGGTTAACAATTTGCTTTGTTGCAATTATATCTTTTTGATAAAAAATTAATCTTTATGGTTAAAAAGTCCGGTTTTTTATCGAAAAATTAACTATGAGGCTGAAAATTCATATATTTTGTTGAAATTCTACCTTCTTTATGGAAATATTAATCTTTTTGATTAAAAAATAATATTCCTTATTAAAAATTCAACTATTGTATTAAATTTTGAACTCTCTTGTTGAAAATTCTTTTTTTCTGAGATTCAACAATTTAGTTGGAAATTCAACTATTTAGTTAAAAATTGATGTATTTTGTAAAGAATTATTTAATTAAAAATTGATATTTTCTACATGAAATTCAAGTATTTAGTTGAAAAATTATGTTTTTTAGTTAAAAATGCCTCAATTTGGTAGATAATCAAATTATTTGGTTAAAAGTTACCTATTTTCTTGAAAATGTTTATTTTTGTTTAACCTTTAACTATTCCTAGAAAATTAACTTTTTTATAAAAAAATATTTTCGGGTAGAAAATTCGGCAGATACTTCATCTTTTCGGTAAAAAATATTTACTATTTGGTGAAAAATTAATCTTTTTTCCTTGAAAATTCAACTGCTTTGTTGAAAGTTGAATTATCTTGTTAAAGATTAAATTTTTGAGAATCATCTCTGTGGTTATAAAGTGCACTTTTAGCAGTTAAAAAATGTATTTTTATTTCCGAAAATTTAAATAATTTAATTTCTGGTCTTTCGGTAGAAAATTAATTTTCTGGGTTAAAAATTCTTTTTTGAAGGTCAAAAATCCAGCTTGTTTGTTAAAAATTTAAGTATTTTGTTGAAATCTGAATTGTTTTGTTAAAAATTCTTATTTTTTGCTTCTTAAATGTTTTCAAGAAACAAAAAAATTATAGTAATTGATGGTTATTTCTCGGGGTTCCAAATAGTAAAGAATAAAAAATAAAATTTTCTTGTTTTGAAAAAAATCATAAATTTTTATTTAAAAAAATATATTTTTCAACTGTTAAAAACAAGCGTATAAAATTACATACTTTTCAAATTTAAATACTTAA
>JAWWLR010000149.1:575073-597744 GCA_035041075.1 Acraspis erinacei | reverse complement strand
GAATCAGAACTATTACAAAAATAGATTTCTATCATTTTAAGAAAAAAAATAATATTACTGATGAAGTTATTTGAAAAAAAAATTGGTTTCGATGAAAACATTTTAAAACTTTAAGTAAAATTTTAATTTAACAATGCTTTTTGCAATTGAATTTTGTCTTACTATCGCTCATTCCAAATTTTTTATAAATTAATTTTTGATTAATTTTTCAGAGAAAACATTCGCGACAAGTCTACAGTTTCCAATTTTGTAAGTAGGTTTTTTAAAAACTTTTTGCACAAAAATTATTTTTTTTTTCTTTTTTATCGTACAACCACTTTTTTAGTTACATTTATCACATTAATATTGATCAGTGATTTACAAATTTAAAAAATGAAATAATTTCTTTTGCCAGACAACTGTGCTAGCAGCTTTTTTATTGGTCCGATTTCTTTCGAAGATGTTGCAAACTAAAGGCCTTATAATTTAGATTTGCATTAAATAGAAATTTTTTATATTTTTCCTAACTTTTTTTAATTTAATATTTCAAAGAAAGAAAAATGAGAAAATTTTCTTTTTTAGACCACTAGGCTGGAAGCTTCTCTATTATTTCCATTTCTTTCCGGAATAGCTCAAATTTGAAAAATTTTTGAGCTAGATATGGAATAAGAAATATAATTTTCTATGTTATAATTATTTTATTTATATTAGAGGTTAAAAAATGTAAACAATAAGGAAATTTCGTTTATTAGATCACCATGCTCGAAACTTTTCTCTTAATCCGATATTGTTCAGGGATGGTTCAAATTGATAATCTGGAAAAATAGTTGTGCATTACAAAATAAAAGTATCTGTATCACACTATTAATTGTTTTTACATCAGTGGATAAAAAATTAGAAAAATTGAAAAATTTATTTGTTTAGTCTATTATGTACAAAGTTTTTCGTGTAGTTTAATTTTCTTCGGATAAGTCGCAAATTGCTATGATCCATTAAAAAATAAAATTGTTGATGTTACAGTAATATCTTTTTGTTATCAGAACTCGAAAGAGACGAAAAATAAAAATATTCGTGTTTAGGCCACTATATTTTGAAAGCTTTTCTATTGGTCTTTTTTTTCGTTTAAAAATTTTTTTAAATTTTTTAATGATGCGAAAATTTCGTTTTAATCGAACTATGATGCAGGAAGCTTTTTTTTAAGTCTTATTTTGTTGAAGTTCTTCCTGTCCACACCCACATCAATTTTTTTTAAGTTTTATAATTAACAATAAGATAAATAAAACCATCTTCCTAGTTGCGAATAAGAATATTCTGGTGAAGTCTTTTTTTAATGAGCAAGAGAGGTAAAAGAGGGTAGATGCATTATTTACCTTGGCTCACCAAACTTTTTTTTCTTTTTTTTTCTCTTGAGATTAATTTTAATTAACAACCGCGCTCGTTTCCACGACGATTAGGGTCGTTCCAGACTTAAATCTAGACTCTTCTTTTAAGATAACACCTACTTAACCAACTGCTTGTTAATTTCATTCACTCATACGTAAATTCTTTCAGCTGAGTATTTTAAGTCATACTTCTCAAGTATTTTCAACCTCTCTAAACTTTTTTTTGTACAAAAAAATTAGAAAGTCGGTTTAAAGTCATGTAACTCATACATAATAATTTTCAAATTTATTCACTCGCTTTCTCAACATTCACCCATAAACCGTACACTAGTGCGAATTGGGAATTCATGATTTCAGCAGCTGATTTGTAGATGAAAAAAATGTTCGAAACGTAAAGATAGTAATATGATTTTGGGATGAAATTTGCCGTAGAATACACTGATTAAATTTAAATTGATGAAAAAATACGTTATGTTAAAAAAAATTGTTATAAACAAATTATGTTTTTAAGGAGATTTTTTTCTTTAAATACCGTATGTTTTGCATTTCAACCAAATTCAACAAAACCAACGCAATTTCTGAGTTCAAACCTTGTATTTGAAGGGACCACATTTATTCATCATAAGCAATCTGCGAAGCAGTTAAAAAATACCAAAAAATTTCTTTACAATTATTATTGATTATTATTGAAAATTTATTAGGAAAATGTGCAAAAATTTCATCAATATCAAATTTATTTATGATGATAATCGCATGCAAACATCTGTTTTCTTCTCAACTTAGCTTAACAAAGGTATTGCAGTCCGCTAATATTGTAAAAAAGATTAAATTTACTTAATTTTAATGAAAATGTGAGTAACCAACACCAAAATCCACAAATTCTTTGTTCCGGAGTCGGCAGCGATGTTGCATACACAAACCGTACACTAGTGCGGATTCGCACCAACTTGAAACTCTTGCTGGTGTGAATTCGCACTAGTGTACGGTCCGAGGGTTAAATATTTACAATTAAAGCATTTTCAATTAAACCTATATACAATTTTATAACTTTCCATTCTAAACCTTTAAAATTAATTATATTAGTAATATGTCATTTTCAAAATTGAACTATTCATTTAACATTGCATAATTTTCTATTATACATATTAAATAGTTAAAATTTTTCTTCTTCTAAAATTTTCAAATACTTACATTTAAAGAATTTTAATGCAAATCATCAAAATTGTAAATATTCTTATTTGAACTATTCCAAAAAAAGATCAGAATTACGTACCTGTTAAATATAAATCTTTAAAATTTAATAATTTCCAATTCTTAATTTTAAACATCCAAGAATTTTTAATTTTATCTCTTCAAAATTGGAGAATTTTAAATTATAAATCTTTAAAATGTAGTTTTTAATTTTTACCATTTTTGATTATGAAATTTTAAAGTTCTGCAATAAAAAATTCTGTAATTTTCCAGATATAAATTCCGAATTTTTATCATTTTTATGATTTAGAAGAATATTCAAAGCCAAAAACTTGATTTTTGAACTTTAAAATGATCAAAATGTAATAATTTTTTATTTTTGCATCTTTAAAATTAAATATTTTTCAATTTTTGAAAAATACAATTAAAAGTTATGTTATAATTGTACAGCTTTTATTTTTTAAATTTATAATTAAAACTTAAGCAAGTTTTATTATTGAATTTTAAATTTAAAACTTTTAAAATTCAAAATTTGTAATTGATACATCTTCTAAATTTATGAACTTTTTATTTTTACTCTTCAAACTTGTCGAGCTTTTAATTTTAGAAATTCAAAATGAAAAATTATGCAAGTTTTGAGTTTTAGGATTAAAAATGCTGAAATTTGAATGAACGATATTTCAAATTTTTTCAATTGGAATTTTCGACAATTTCAAATTCGCGAATGAAAAAATTCCCGTATTATAAAGGGCTGACATAATTTTGATGAATTTTGGAAATCCCGAATGTAAATAAATAAAAAAAAATATTACTCAATCAAAAACTTTCGAAATAAATAATTTTAGAAATTTGAAAAATCCGCTTTTAACATTTCGCAAATTAAAAATTTTGAGTTAAACTGTTTTAGGCAGATTTATTTTATTTCCGTAATTTGAAATTTCGTTATCCTTATTATTACGGAATTTGAAAATTCCCTCCTCAAATAAAATTGCCAACATTATAAAATATCTAACACTATATAATAATTGCTGACACAGGGAAATATCCCAATTATGCAATTTCCGAATAATAAATAAAGAAAGAAATAAAAAATGAATACAATTAAATACTGTTATTTCACAAAGAGAATTTTTATTTTTATTATAATTTTCCATTTTATTAGTTTATTTCAGAAATGATCTATTATCAGGAATTTTTTAATTCAGCAACATTATAAACTATGAGTTTGCTCTGGAGAAGTATTTACCGAACTCGTATAGTTCCATTTCTCTTTTTTAATTTTTTCTTCTTCGGCTGCACGAACGGTAGTGATTGCGGTTAAATTAAGACGCTTGAACAAGACGGTGAACCCTATCCATGATGGAATCTTCGTAGGTGTTCTATGACCACACAGAAAAATATATATAGATATCACATCGATGTACTTAATTGCAATCGAATTTTTCTACGACGACCTAAAAGACCAATTCATGCCAAATTGAGAAACTCTTTAACTTCTGCTTCTAGTTATGGAAATCCTGAGATAAACAATAATATTATGTCCGATAGAGATAACGAAAAATAATAATTAATAAAAATAAAATAAAACCTATTCATTATGTTCTTTACCCTTTTTCCCTTTATCTTCTTTTCCCTTCCGGTAGTTCTAGTCCTTCTTTCTATAACTCTGACCACATCTTTCCTCTCCATACTCTTTTTCTTTACCATTCCTTTACTTTTTTTTAATGCCTGTTTTTTTCAGACTTTATTTTGAATCTTATCTATCCAAGGTAAGGTTAACCATGTTTTATTATTCCTCTAACACTTTCAGTATTTTTTTCCTTTTTATGTTCTATTCCTTGTCTCTTCTCCTACCATCCTTTCCTACCTTTCAAACCTTTTTTTCTATCTCTTTATTCTACAATTTTAATATCATCTCACCATCTCTTTCAACGCTCTTCTTCCATCCAAGCCTACTCAGCCTCTTCTTCAAACCTTTGTATTTTATTCCTCCTATTTTAGTCACACATCTAAGTACACGTATTTTTCTCTCCTATATTGTTCTTCTCTACTTTTTCTTCATATTTTAAATTCTTTTCTCACGTGCTACTCCTTCTTCTCTTAGTCTTTCTCATCCCGTGGACTTTTACACTCTGCTTTACTAACTTCTTTATTTCTTGTGGAATCTAATATTTTTATTTCTCCAATCATTATTATTACCTCTTTGTTCACATTTTCCTCTTCCATGTTAATATTCTTAATATTCTTTAAACAGTTATTTCTTTCTTCTATATCTATATCCTTTTCCATATTATTAGTTTCTTGACCTTCTGTCTCACTTCGCTGTCCATTATCATATAATCAGTTAATGTTCCCTTTTCTCCACCTGATCGTGTACATTATCCTTCATCATACTTGACCATTGTTTATATTTCCATTTAGGATCAAATATCCCATCTTCATCTAGCTCTTTAACAACTTCCTTTCCTCCCCATTTAGTGTCTTATATTTGAATTTTCTTATATTTAAATTTTCTTATCATTTGAGTTTCCTTCCCTTCCTATCTCTTTCTTCCTCTATCACCTTTTCCTTTAATAAAATCTTCCGCTATTATAAGCTTCATCCTTTGTTTAGTTTCTTCCATCAGTTCTCTTATCTCCTCTGATTTCTTTTAAATATCTCTATTCAAGTGTACGTTTTATTTCTTTCATCTCATTTCTTTTCCTTATCTGTTGTACAATCCTTCCTTACTCCCAACACCCATCCTCTTATTTCTGTCTTTTTTTATTCTTCCTCTTCCAATTTCGAATCTGTCATATATAACCTTATAGCAACCTTCACCTTACTGTTTGTGATCCATTTTCATCTAACCAAGTCTCCATTATTACCACTATGTCCCATTATTTCAAATTTCTTATACACTCCCTATCCTTTCTTTCCAAGGCTATTATATATTCCAGTAACATATCCTCCGCTATTTCCGTCTTTACTTTCTCGTATTTATTCGTTTCCTACTATTTCTTATTTTTATCTCTCACATTATTTTCTCTTAGACAAGCATCATTTTATTAACTCGTTCCTTAACTTATACTTCATATTTCTTTCCTCCCATGTCAAATCCTCTATTCTCTCCGAGCTTTCATCTAAGGTTTTCTGCATTATCATTACTTCCCTCTTCTTTTCCTTCTCTGTTATACATTCCTTCCTTACTTTTATCGCCCTTTCTTCTATTCCTATGTCTTTTATAGTCTACCTCTTTGAATTTCGAACTTGCTCTCTGTAGTCTAATGGCAACCTTCCTCAAAAACTTTCCGATCCATTTTTATCAAACCATGTGTCCATCATTACTAGTACCTCCCATTATTTCAAACTTCTTATACACTGCCTATCCTCTCTTTCCTAGCCTGCTAAACATTCCAGTAACATATCCTCTATTATTTCCTTCTTTTCTTTCTCGCCTCTTTTTGTTTTCCACTATTTCTTATTTTACTCTCTCACATTCCTTTCGCCTAGTAGACTGTCATATTAATTTTTATTAACTCTTTTCTTAAATTATATTGCATATTTATTTCTTAGCATGTCAAATTATTCTCTATTATTTCCGAGCTTTCATATTATGCCATCTTCATTGTCATTACTTACCTCTTCTGTTCCCACTGCTTTAGTTTCATCACGGGCATTTTCTCTCCTCTTCCCCCTCCTTTTCTACACTTCGCACATCACCTTCTACCTTCACATCTATCCTTTTACATCACTTCATCCACTCTTTCTTTTAGTTCCTTCCCTTCTAATATTAGACTATTTATGATTTTATTTCTTGGTGTCTTCCTTCTTTCTATTTTTCTTTTTATTTTTCTCTATCTCAGACTTTCCTTATCCTCATTCCTACTCTCCCCACCTCCAAAATTTCCTTTCTGAGCTTTTCATCTTCTCTTTCCTACTTTCCAACTCTGCTATTTTTGTACTTGGCTCTTCCTCCATTTTTAATGTTTGTTATAAAGTGTGAATCCTTTTTAAATTTTCCCTAACATGTTCTCATTTCGTCATCTCTTTTTAGAAGTTTGATCTTTTTTTCTTAATTTTTTATTTGATTTCTTCTTCCATTCCTCGGGGCTTTTCTTCTTCAACTCTACCACCTCTATCCTAATCTGTTATCATTATCTTCGTTCCGTTTTATATTAAAATTTTCAAAAAATAAAGATCTAAAGACCATTCAAAAATTTGGTCACGCTATTTTGGAAACTTCATCTAAATTTGTTTAGTACATTTTAAAAACACATAAAATAAATAACAAAATTATCTAACAAATATTGCCCAAGACTCCTATTTCTGAAAAATGGGAAAATAGGATGATCTCTCAAGAAAATAGGGAAATAATTGAAATATGAATTTTTAAAAATAAATATAATTAATGCATAGGCACATGCGATACCGAAATCAAAAAATTCATTTTCATCCAACGAAGGGAACGAATTTTTAAGCAATTCGTTGAATTTTCAACTAAAAATGACTATTTAAACAAAATTCAATATATGAATTTTCATTTAAAGAACTGAATTTTTAAACGAATTCTTATCTAAAATCTATTAATTATCAACCGAAAATAGTATAATCAAATTTTCAGTTGAAAAAAATTATTTCCAAACAAATTTTCATCAAAATAGTTTAAGCTTAAAAAATTAAATAATGGATTAACAAAGCACTTCTACTTTAATCAAAGTACTTGTGTTTATAAAAAAGGAGGAATTCTAAATAAGAATTTAATTTTTAATTAAAAAAGATCAATTTCAAGTTTAAATTGATTAATTACATTTTCATTTAAGAAAATAAATTATTAAAAAATTTGTTTTTAATCTAACAATAGTTGAATCTTAAACTAAACAAAATAAATATTGAACAAAGCAGTTCCATTTTCAACCAAGTAGTTCAATAGTTCACGAAAATAATTTATTCTCAATGAAAAATTGAATAGTTGAATCTTGAAGTACAAACGATCAATTTCTAGTCAGAAATAGATTAGTTAAATTTTTAGTTAAAAAAATTAATTTTCAACTAAATAAAAATAAACTTTTACCAAATAAATAAATCTTCAACCACATAGTAGAATTTTTCATTTTTTTAGGCATTTAAACAAAATTGTAATTCACTTTATTATGTATGATGTCAGAGTCTAAGTTCCTACCCACTTAGGTTACAAATGGATATTGAAAAAATATAGCAAAAAATTAGTTTAAAAAACTAAAAAAATTTTTTGTTTTGTATAAAACCTGAGAATATATGATTTGATATTTTAATCTGATATCTGCCTGAATTGAATAAAATTTGCACTACTTTATACCTTACCTAAATAAGAATGGCGAAATATATAAATAAATTAAAATATATAATTAACTTTAATTTTTTTAAATATTTGACACCTCAAAATTCAAGAGGACAAAGAATTTTATTTATCTGAGAATTATTTTTGAGCCTATCCTATTTGTATTATAAATGAGCTTTTGCGTTTTAAGAAAATTAAAAAAACTGACGAGAAATAAAGATTGGAACGTAAAAAAAAATTATTTGAGAAAAATCGGTTGAATTTTTATACGATAGCATAAAATATTAATAATAAATAAATTTCAATTATTTTAACTTAGCAGCTGTTGATCATCTTGGTGTTCAACCAAAGCTCTATAGCATTTTCGACGCGGTGACATGTAACCCATATTTCCAGCTAATCCGATCAATATTGTGGAATTATTCAATTTTGCTCTGTACGCTCATCTCTCGGAAAGGCAATAATTTTTATATTGATTCTGTGGAACAGATGCCAGTCTACGTAAATTTCGTGTCTAAAAACAGAAATTTGAAACCTTAGGACAGTATTTCAGCATCAACCTAAATCATTATTTCACTTATTCAATTTGAAAAATTCCTTAAAATAAACTCAAAAATCGAACGGCCTGTGGATAACCACCATAAAATTTTCTATTGCAATTTTAAAAAGAGGTTAAAAAATTTTTTTAAGAGAAAAGAAGATATAATTTTTTTGGACAAAAATAAAAAAGAGGAAAGAAGAATGAGAAGGCAACCAATCAAATCCCCTTTTTTATTTCTTTCGTCTTTTTTAGTTTTATTATTTTTAAAGCACAATAGAAAAAAATTGTAAAAGAATCACCAACGTTTCGGTATTCATATAGCACCCTTACAAAGGAAAAAAATTGAGCAGGCGGGAACAGCAACGAAACCAAGATGCTCTCTCCCTGATACTGAGAGAGCATCGTGGATTCGTTTCTGTTCCTGCCTGCTCAAATTTTTCTTGATTTGATAAGAGTACTGAATTCTTGAAAATAAAATCAAGAATCTAACGAATTAATTTGTAGAACCACTATAAAATGTTCCCATTGCAATCTGAAAACAAATTTCCGCTTATTAATTTTTTTCCAATAAGGAAAATAAATTTTTTACTTTTCTTTTTAAGGAGCAAAATGATTTTCATTTTTTTTTCAGAATACAGTGAAAAAATTTTATGGTGGTTGTCCAAATTTGTTCGTTATATTCTTGATTTTATTTTTAGGCATTCTTCACATTAAGTCTTTTAAGGAATTTTAAAAGGTTTTTTAAAGAACAAATACAATTTTGTAAGATTCCTGGGAAAATTCTAAATAGTTTTTTTTTTGAAAAATTACTTTTAAACGATAATTAAAAAAGATTTCAAGATATTTTAAATTATTTTTCAAAATTTAAGAAAATAATTTCGATTATGCAAGATTACAAAATTTGGGAAAAAAATTGAGTAAGCTTCAGAGATGATTACTAGAAGTTTTTACAATATTCAGAAATAATTTAGTACTTAAAAAGATGTGTGCATTTGAGACAATTTGAAAAAATCTACATTTTTGGATATTTCGCGAAAAAATTAACAATGATTTTCTAAAATTTCCAAAAGAAATAAATAATATTTTGGAAGAAAATATCTCAATTTTCCAAGACTAGAAAATTTTGTAATAAATTCAAGTGACTTGAAAGCTATTTTAATTTTTTTAGAATAAGAAATCTAAAATTGTTGAGTACAATTTTTTTATTTTCAACATTTACAAAATTCTGGGAAAACTTTGAATTCTTTCATTACATATTTTGAACTTTTAACTGTTCTTCAAAGATTTGAAGGTAATTTAAATTTTGAGGAGATTCTAGTAATTTAAAACAAAATGTATATTTGAAAAGATTTTTTGAAAAATAGACTTTTAAAGAATTTTGAAAGTGTTAAGATAATTAGAAAATTCCTAAGATTTCTGAGAAAAATTCAAATGATTCTTAACCTTTAAAAATTAATTTCCAAGGAAAATTTGGAAAGATTTTAGGGGATTTCTAAATATTTGAAAATAAATTTGGAAGACTTTTAGGCAATTTTTGAAATTATGAAGGATCGTTCAAAATGTTGGGTAAGAAAACATATTAGGAAGTTTTGAAAATATCTTTTTAAATAATTGTTACAAATTTGAAAAAATATAAAACGAAATTTAGATTTTTGGAAAGTTAGAAATAAAATTTTAAAGCTGTTTCAGAATGTTCAAATATTTAAAAATAATAAATAAAATTTTTTCATAGATTCTCGGGAAATTTTTTTATGATTTTTCATATTGACAAATCAATTTGAAAAAAATGTTTTAAATTATTTAAAAGGATTTTAAAAATGGTTCTAACACAATCTGGAAGAATACAAGACAATTTTTTTAATTTTGTAAAATTCCAAAAAAATAAGAATATTTCGAGTCAGTTTGCAAGATATCTTGGAATGACAGAAGTTTTGAAGAGATACAAAGTATTTTGAAGCTCTCATCAGCTTTCCAAAATTTATAAATTATTTTTTAATTTCTGCCAAAATTCTATAATTAAAAAAAAAAACTGATTCGAATTTTTCCTGGAGTTTGTCACACTCTGTAAAAATTTCTTTGGATGAATCCATCTGAATTTTTTTATTAAAGAGTAAACAAAAAATTAGTTGAAATATCAATTATGTATAACATTTTCTGTTGAGAATTTATTATTTTGCCAAGGGCTAATTACTCATGAAATCTGGTGTATACTTTCCATTCGATCTTCTGCAATTTTATGCATTCTCGAGGAAACTAATGCAATGTTGCAATCTTGCGATTCAGTGTAAACAAAAAATGCAAGTAAATCATTCTTCTTAATCGGGTAATAAGAGCTGATCGTGTGATGAGATCTGATCGATTAATAAGAGCTGAACATGTAATGAGAGCTGATCGAGTGATTAGAGCTGATAGATTGATCAGAGCTGATCGATTGATGAGAGCTGATCGAGTGATGAGAGCTGATCGAGTGAGAACAGCTGATTAAGAGCTGAACGCGCATCGAGTTACGAGAGTTAATTGACTAATGAGAGCTAATTGAGTGGTGAGAGCAGTTCGCGTCACCAGAGCTGATCCAGTTATCAGAGCTGATCGATGGATGAGAGTGGATCGAGTTACGAGAGCTGATCATGTGATGCGAGGTGATCGTGTGACGAAAGCTGGTCAAATGATGAGAGCTGATCAATTTACGAAACCTGATCGATTCATGAAAGCTAATCGATTGATGAGAGCTGATCGAGAAACGAGAGCTGATCCAGTGGTAAGAGCTGATCGAGTGATAAGAGCTGATTGATTTATTAAAGCTGATCGATTAATGAGAGCTGATCGTGTAACGAGAGCTGATAGTGTAACGAGAGCTGATCAAATGGTAAGAGCTGATCGAGTGAAAAGAGCTGATCGAGTGATGAGAGATTATATGCTATCCTTCTTCCTTATCTTAACAAATAAATTTTTTCTTGCGTTTTCTTACAATTTTAGTTTCTTGCATAATTCATTACAATCCCATACGATTGCGCGCAATTGATGATACCAGTATTTTAAAAAGTCAATAAATTTTTGTTTTCAGGAATCAAACATCCCTAACATAATGCAATCTTGACTTATTCAGTTGAGACATCTATTAAGAATCGGATTTGTAATGGATATATTGAAGGTGGGTTATCTGATTCAGAAGTAGTGGATGCGAATCCTTTCGTTGGTGGTCCTACTATCGATATGGATAACTGGGGATCAACCCATTATAAAAAATAAATACATAACCTGAAAGCATCTTCAACTCAGCTTGCCGAGAGTATCATATGCGATATTCAAAGAGCCCAGAACCCTAGGGGTTTCTTCGCTGGCTGTATAAACTATAAACTATCGAGCTATTCAAAGCTTTATGATAGGTGATACCTTCGGGCACCCGGCACAAAAGTAGTTTCAAATAAGCTTTTCTTACGCAAAACATTTTCTTTGCTTATGTCACCCTCGAGATATGACTAGTCATTCCAGGATATTACATCCCCTAAAAGGGGAAAATTCCTTCACTTCAGTCCACCAATACAAACTTCTTAGCCTCACTTCTTATCAGCCATCAAATCAAAGAATCATTTCAGAAAATTATTCAAGATCTTGACGTGTCAGATGAAGGGGAGATCAGGGTAAGATGGAACAACCTATTTTCTGATAAATGATGTGATGTTAAAAGCTGCTTTTAGGAATAGGCAGAAAAACTGACACGGCAGATAAACATTTACAACTAAATGTCTTTTTGTCAATAATGTTCAGAAACATTCAGGAATAAATTTTATCAAACGGTTATGAATATGAAATGCTTTTTTATTTTTAAAACATCCCATTCAAATCTAAGCTAATGTGTCCAATAATTCGATAATATTGGATAATCAGTTTCCAATATTGTTCACCATCACATCATTATCGGGCACCGCACGAACAATCCTATTGGAATTTTTCCTTCTATCTCTAGTCTCGTGGAGATGCAGAATTTGTCTAATTATTGAGGAATCATCCAAAATAGATTTATCATTATCTGTTCGTTCAATCCTCAATTGAACATTTAGTAGAGGATCTTTAAGGATTTTTGACGCCAATATGATACTTACCAATAAATGAATCGAAAGCAAAGGATATAAAAATGAGAATATTAAAAAAGTCACATAAATCTTGAACAGAATTGGTAACTCTGGTAATGTAATGGAAATTTAAATTGCTCTTGTATCTCTGAAGAGACAATTTTGATGTTAGCAATTCATAGCCCATGTAGGATCCTCTTTGGCAAAGCCACATTGGGAATAATTGTTGAAAATAAAAATGGAAGCGAATTGCCAAAAAAAGGGAATAAAATTAGGAGAATTAATGGTCCCAGTTGAAGTTTCGTGCAGCACTGATAGATCCGGTTTAGTGAACACAGTTAAAGCTCCACATTTGAAGCAGTGCCAAAATGAATTCGATTTTCGACGACATCCTTACACACTGATAGTAGCTGGGCAGATTATAGGCCAGTTTAAAATGGCGTTCTAGCACGATTGCTGACAAATGGATTTATTTTAATGCGATTTTCTTCTTGTAAACTCAGTCTTAGTTTCGTCTTTCTACGATTTAAGAAATCTTATTTACAGTTCTGCAAATCGATGAAATTGAATTCAATGTCTTGGGTACTTGAACTCCCCAGGGTTCAAGTCCTGGTCAAGTAACAAGAAAAATTGGATTATTTTTCACTAGGAAGATACATTTTTAACCAATTGGACGAATTAAAAAAATTAAACTTGAAACAGAAACATTAACATTTTTAAGCAAATTTATAAAAATCTTCAAGCCTTCTTTTAGCCTTCAATCTTCTTTTAGACAATTAAATTTTCAGTCGATAATTTTTGTATCAAGAAAGGTGCATTTTTAGCGAAAGTTACAAATTTTGTATAAGAAAAGACATTTCCAAAAAATAGTTGCATTTAAAAAAAAATTAATTATCACAACGAAACAATTGAATTTAAAACCAAATAGTTGAACTTTCAATCTACAAAGATGAATTTTCAGCCAAAAGGTAGAATTTTTAATCGAATTTTCATTTCAAAAGAATGAAAAAAGATGAATTTTCAAATCACAATATAGTAGAATTTTGAACAAACAAAAAAATTATTTGAGATCAAACAGGAGAATTTGAAACCAAATAGTTGAACCTTCAAGAAAAAGAGACGAATGTTACAAAACTATTTTCATTATTAAACAAGTAGTTGCATTTTGCAACAAACACTTCAATTTTTAACCAAATGGTCAAATTTTGAAATAAATAAGAATCAAATTTAACCAAAAAAAGTTGCAGTTTGAACAAAATAATTGTATCTTTAAGCCAAAAATATGAATTTAATTAATTTATTAATTTCCAATTAAATTTAAAAACAGAATGCTTTTTACTAAAATCAATTAATTTGTAACATTCAAAGAAATTTTTTAACCAAATGGTCGAATTTTCTAGTAAAAAATCAACCACAACAATTTCTAACCAAACATTTGAATCTTTTAATCAAAAAGTCGAATTTTTAAATACAATAATTAAATTTTTAACAGGATAGTTGAATTGTCAAATAAAATCATTGTTCGCAAAGAAATTCATTTTATGACACATTTTTCATGTTCAGCCAAATACTTAAATTTAAAAAAAAAACTAATCCTCAACGAAAAAAATATTAGAGGATATTTGCACCAAAATAATATTTTAATTTGTATTAAAAAACTGTAGAATTAAAAATTTTTGTTAACAAAATAATTGAATCTTCAACTAATAAAGAATAATTTGCACACAAACAGTCGAATTTTTAACCCTAAAATATAAATTTATGATCAAAAAGTGCATTTTCAAACAAAACTTTTAATTTTTCATCAAAATGGAATTGTTGAATTTGTGGGTGAAAACATTAATTTTTAGCTAAAAAAAACGAATTAAAAAATATATTTTTGTAGAATTGGGACCATTTTTAAATAGCGAGACTTTGAAATTTGAGCTATTCTAAAGTAAATTAAAAAAATAGATACTTGAAAACCACCTTCAAAAAATTTCAGATATTTGAATGCTTTTAAGTTTTTAATAATTCTGGAATAATCCAAAAATAAAATGTTGTTATTTTACATACAAATTACTTCGATTTTTGGTGAAAATGCTAAAATAATCTAAAATTACAAAAAAATGAAGATTATTCTTTAAAATGGAATGTTTTTTAATAAAAACTTCAGTTTTTGACAAAACCACTAAAAAAATACGAAATTGTTCAAGCTTGTAAATTTTATTGCCCTGAACAAAAATTATTATATTTAAATTTAATAATTTTTTATTGAAATATTAACAATTTCAGACAATGAACTGTAACATAACTTAACAATGATTTAGACTTTTTGTTCCCTCTTTCTTTTAATTTGTTTAAAATTGGAATAAAGACATCTGTTTTGTCCAAATTTAATCTTAGGATGCTTGATTTTTTGTTATTCTTAATTGCCAAAAATTTTGTAGTTAAATTTGAATATTGAAAGTTAAAAATGAATTTAAATTTTGATTAATTCTGAAATTCTTTTCTTGAATATTTTTGATTTCTGTTTATAATAAACGATTATCTCTAAAAAAAATTTTATTATAAACCGGAACTCTTGAAAAATTAATGCTAAACTCAACTAAACTTATTAAAAAATTATTAATCTTTAAAACCTAATAATTTTTGTTTTCTAATAATTTGTTTTATTTTTGTCTATTTTCCGTAAAAAAAACACAAACACAATTAAAATTTTTTGGAATCTTTAAGTCTTTCTTGAAAACTTAAACCTTTTCATTATAATATTTATTATATTATTGTTATATAATATAAATATTATGCTTTCTGAACTTAATGTTACTAATTAGATCTTTGTTAATAAAACTTCAGGCGCTGGAATTTAGAAAAGTCCTACAGTCCCTGTAAGTTTTATTTAAAAATTTTAAAAACTGACTGACTGCGCTCGAGTTGATGCGAAAAACGAATTAAAATCGATTTTTTAAAAGAAGAAATTTTTTTGGCTTTGATGATAAAAATTAAAAAAGCTACAGCTTTTTAAATACAGAAAAAAGGTACACAATAAAATTATGATTTTTGATGTAGTATTTAAAAGTTAAAACTCGAAAATGCTTTAGAAAGCTCCCCCCCACTCCTAGCGAAATAATTTGATGTGCGCTTATTCGATCCGGCAGCTCAATTTTTAAAAATAGGGCATACTTTTGCTGTAAATATAAAATTTTCTTTAGTAGTGATATAAAAATAGAATGATCTTATTTATTTAAGTTATCCTTTTTAAAGAAAACTACCACGTGACCAAAGCAATTTGGGGCAATTGCTATTTCTTAATATTTAAGAAATATAGAACCTTCTCTAAAAGAGGATATCTCGTGCTCTATATTTTTATCGATTTTGTGTAAATTTAGAGTCACAACAATACCGCATTTGCCGTAAAACCGGAAACGCCGCTCATATATTATTTATTGTGATTTCGTAACATACCTCAGGCCATGAAAGACATCGCTGCCTTAAGGCGCTTCAAAAGTATCTCGGTTTCGCTTGATCCAATTATCGCCTAAAAGGATGAATTTTTGAACGTAATATTTTTACCGCATCATTTAAAGGAAATTATCCCTATTTGGAAAGAGAGCTTTTTCCGGAATTTTTTTTTTTTTGTAATTTAAAATTGAGTCTTTTTCGCGCCTGAAACTGGCAACAGAATATTGTTTACGCTGGGCTATTTTTAGGGATGATGTTGCAAACTTAAACCTGGTGATGCAGTTAGTTCTTTGCAGATTTTGTTTTTAAAATTTTTCTCTTTTTAAAAATATTATTTTATTGTTAATATTAACTGTGAATAATGGGCATTTATTATCCAAAAAACTTCTTTGTACTTTCGATTATAAAAACATTTCTTAATATATTTTCAAATTTTCAAATTTAAAAAAATGAACTAAAATTATAAATTGTAAACAAATTTAATTAGATTTAATGAATTCATTTGAAAATTTACTTCTCGGCATAACTCTTTTCATGAAATTTAGCTTAAGATTTTAGATAAAAATGGAATTCTCATTATACTTCTTTTTAAATTAAACATGAACGAAAGGGTCTTATTCTAAAAAAGAAATCGCAACATAGGAACTAAGTTTTCAAACTAATTTGCAAATTACTATTTCATCCATTTTAAATTGATTTATTCTCGCCTATCAGGGAATTTAGATTTTTAATTATTGATATTAATTATTTTAATCGAATCTATGGAAAAGAATGATCAATAAATGTTCCTTTTCATTTAAAATTATTAAATTATGTCTTAAAGAATAATTTACTGGAGATATAAATTATTTTACAGTTTTCGATGACTGTAATGTAATAGAATAACGATTTTTGAGGGTGAAATTTTATAAATTTTTAAAATTTGATAGTAACTTTTTTCAATTTTATAATTTTATATTTTTAATTTTTTAATTTTTTAATTTGGCTATCATACAGACAATAAGTTTTTGGGAAAAATCAAAATTATCCGGATTTTATTTTTAAATTTTCATATTAAGTTTTAAGGATTTAAAAATATGCCTAAAAAGAATCTGAAAGAGTTTCAAACAATTTTTTCGGATTGAAAAAGGAAGTTGATTTAAAGTTACGAAAGGTGTCAAGAGAATGAAAAAAATGTTCTTTAGATTCCCAAAAAAATGTTTAATGATTTTTTTATTTTTTTAAATGAAGTTTAGGATGATGTTCTACAAAATTTCAAAGTATTTCCAAAAACATTTGGAACAAGAATCTGGAAGTCTTTAAGGCAAATTGATTTGTCTTTAAAAAATTTTAAGACTGATTCGAAAACTTTTAAAAGACATTTAGAACATTTAGATATCTTAAAAAGTTGGTTAATTTGAAAATTATAAAAATTTGGAGAAAAATGTAAAAAAGTTAAAAAGAAGTTTTATATGAATTTGGAAAGGTTTTGAGAGAATCAAACAATAATCTCTAGATTGTTAGGAAGATTTGAAGTTATTTTTAACTAAAATGATACATTGTAAACAAATTTAATTAATTTTAATCAATTCATTAAAAAATTCGCTTTTCGTCATAACTATTTTCATGAAATTTAGCTTAAGATTTAACAAGAAACTCGAGGAGGACTTTTCAAATAAATATTTCACAATTTTCATTGTTTATTTACCAATAGTTTTTAGGGTTTATTCTTTTTCTCTCTCACTTTAGGTAACAGTCGCAACTATTATTTAATCCTAATAATGTAGGGCTTATTTTATTCCTTAAAAGATTCTCTGCAAATCATATTGTTTGCGCCACAGCATTAGAATTAAAAAAGAATTGCATCTTTTACTTAAAAGATAATTTTTAACAAGTTTCATTTTCTGAACTTGAAATAACATATGATAATATTAACAAATAATAAATAAGGAAGCACATTGTATTCATTAAAACACATAATTTGTATATGAAAATATTTGAAAATCCTAAATGAATTTAAATTAATAAATAACAAAATATTATAATATATATTATATAATATACTATAAAATATTATAAAATTTAGACTACTTTCTTTTCGGATATTTAAAAATTACACAAATAATTATATGTCTAATTTAACTGTGCCTGAATAATAATTTGTTTTGGTTATTAGGAATGCAATGGGATTTACGTCTAAAAGCAGTAAATTTTATGATTTTCGAAAATTATTTTTAAATCAAAAGATTCAAAAAAATCTTTAAGATTGTTATATTTTATCCAGAACTATCAGAAAATTATTTTTATTTAATGAATATTTTTTTAACAGTTTTGCCTTTCATTATTTAAATAATCCGCCAACTGCATAGATAGCGCCGCCACACGGTGACCGTCAACTATCATGACAAATATTTTCCACAGGTCTCCAGAAAAATGGCATGGGGCTGATTGTACTTACTGCATTTCCTGCTTTGGATCAGAGGAAGAATTTTGGGTAAAGTGTACTCCTGCAACCAATGATCCTAGAGTGGTTACACTGGAGCTTTATCAGCCCTATGGATGTGCGACTCTTGTCAATAAGTTCGCTGCACATTGCATTCTTCAATATTCCGTTAATAAATATTTGCCGATTTTCCTAATTTTGCCTAATATTTGCTTATTTTTTGTGTATTTTGATTTTTTTCTGGGTGTACCATATTCGAGCCATTTCCTCTATAATATGTTTTAGGTGATGTTTTGTATAATACTAGATTTTTTTGTTTACCTTCAATTTAAAATGTCCCTAAATGTCCGTCATTTTTTTCTTACAAAATATAAAATAAAGACTTCTTATCATAAATTTCGTATAATTGGGATTATCACTTGTCAGTCATGAACCAAATTATTAAATTAATTATTAATTAAAACATACATTAGTATTACATTGTAGAAACTGCGTACTTTATACATCTCAATTATTTACATTTGACTAATCCTAATAGCGCCAATTCATTTACTAGTTTCTTCAGCATGGCTTAGAACAATGGATTTGTTAAAAATGACTAAAGTAGTTTGTTACGAAAACATTTGATTAAAAAATAAATTCCTCCAAAATTAAATTATCAAGCGAATAATTAGAATGTGATTATCAATTATTAATTTTTTTCCATTTTATCGATCAAATCGATATGAATTAATGAACGAATTGATATTATTTGGATGAACTAATCCTTAATATATCAGATGTTGAGAGTAATAATGAAATTGCTTAAAGATAGTTACCTTCAAAATGAAATTATTCTTTAGCATTTTAATATCGTAAAATTATAATATTATCATGATTTTCTATTTACACGAACTCAACTTTTAATGAGAGAATTTTCTTTAAAATTAAATTGAGAATTTATTTAGACTTAGTTATATAAAACCTTCAAATTAAAAATAATTGTTGGCACCTGCTTTAAAATTGTATGATCTATTAACTTACGTAAGAGGACTAACTACTCACTTTATCCGATTTCCATGATTCTGCCGACATTATAATGAAAATATTGAAAATTAAAGCAATATAGATCCATATCGAAAATTTCATCGTATTATCTTAGAATAGAAATGAGGTAAGCGTAACTAATTCACTTGATTCGCACTAGAGTTCAACTAGATTGAACTAAGCTTGCCACTCAACGATTGACAGAATGACAAAGAATTCATCGACAGCCAGGTCATAAGTTCAGAATTGCGAAGCTAACGTACCACACTCTTAGATAAATTCAGATTATTTCTCTCGAGATGCATGGTCACAGTGGCAATTTTAATTGTTTTTCGAAGCTAATCGCTACTCCGATTGCATATACGTATTTTTTCAATTAATGTATTTTTAAGAATACAGATGTCAGGTCATCGGTAGTTGGCATTTTTGTGAAACGCTTTACTATAATTAACAGATAAAAATAACCGCGTTTCTTTTGCGCAAAACACAGCTAAACAAATTATTAGTCAATACTTAGGAACGAAAGACTGTCTTAGGACGCATGGGTTTATTCAGTAGATTGACAAGGAAACTTAAAAAATTGCATGCAAATTTATGGACAAAATTTCATTTATTCAGGATTCATCGGCATCACACATAGGGTACATCTAATATAATCCTTCTTGCCCCTAGGATGCCTAGAACTTTGTTCGGAATGCAAAATAAATTCCGGCTAAACATAGACCTTTAGCCTTTTATTAGTCAGCATCGAAAACTTGCAATATTCACTCGACCTTATCTTTCAACATTTTCTAAAAACTTCTCTATTGCTTCTAGAATACATAGTTGTTTAAAAAGATATTCTGTAATTAATTATTTTAATTTTTGTGAAACTCACTACTTCACTGCTCCTTTTTATTGTTTTACTTACGATGGGCCAATTTCAAATTTTCATCGATAAAAAAAAATCGTTCCGTCTTTGTTATGTTACAGCAGAAATAAATCCATTTGAGTAATGATACTTGAAACCTTTTGGCTTCGAGTAAATCAATTTGGATAAGTATAATCATTTGCAGTGTCACATTTTATGTCACATACCAGCATTAAAAAATTATTAATCAGTTGCTTAATTATCAAACCATTCAGTCAATTAATTAACTGATGTATCTTAGTTATTTGAAACATAGTTTTAATTTTAAAGCAATATGAATTAATTCTAATCAGACCACTTAACTCAATCACTTAAAATTACTTATAAATAATGACAGAACCTGACGCGTGTCTAGTTTCACGTTATTACGAAACCGGCTAAGACACAGATTATATACTCTTATCAAAGAGAGTACAACATTTATGCAAAAGTTGACAAGGAAATTGATTACTGTTACTTTTAAATAAATCATGAGCGCGGATAATAACAGAAAGCTCATTAAAAGACTAACTTTCATTCATTCTGGAATGGTATCTTTTATATGTTTAAGATTTTATTGCGAGTTATATAAAAGGTAGTACATAATAAGCAACATTGTATTTTAGATAAATTCTAAACTTTAAAGTTACTTTTTCGGTGTTTGTGGAGTACTTGTTGCCTTGAAAACCAGAGGATTTGATACACGAAATATACTGGGAAGCATAGTAGCCAAAGTACCAAATACATCCTCAGACATTCCCTGAAGGCAAATTAAATTACATTAATACAACTATATTTTTTTTCAAAAATGATGTGTATCTTTCTTACAAACCATTTTTTTTTAAATAAAGAAGTTTACCTTAGGTACTAGAAATTGCAAATTCTTTAGTTCAGCTCCTCCCCATGAAGCCATTTCTATCATGAATCCTTTTACGCATTTAAAGACTAATTCTGCTCTTTTTGTGCACCATGCGACTGTCATATCCTACAAAAAAATTCACATCAACTTAGTTTGTGTATGAAATATCAATAATCTAATGGTTCACAATTTTTAAATGTATAATTTATACTACTTTATGAAAGCTAATCTCATATTTTCCTACAGTATTTTAATGGATATATGAATATTACACAAGAGATAAATAGCTTAAACAAGGATGTCTACATGTGAACGATATCTATGAATATGATATTAAAATAAATTCATTAAAATTATTAGCAATTAAAATAGATACTTGTACATGGGTTATTATCCTATTATTCGTGCAATTTTGCATTTTAGTCGTCGTTCAGTACGTAATTTGTAAATTTATTTTCGTAAATAATGTTTTTCGTTGCCATTTAAAGAAGGTCAATTTATCACTGTGACAATTAATGTTGTTATAAAGTTGAAAGACATGCCAAACTTAGAATAAAAGGTATTTGAAGAACGCCCGAAACAAAGCACCCTGGATACTAATAGACCCAAGTGGGGAAACTTACATCACGACTTTGTGAGGATCTTCACATAAGGTGATTGCTAGAGAGATTGATCAGCAACCTGGATCGGAGCAGTGTTGCGGAACGAACGTTTTATTTATATAAATAACACGAGAATTATATAGCAAAAAAAAATATTCTTAATTTGAGAGAAAATGTTATTTTCTTCATTCTTCCCACATTTTCCTCTCGAAGGGAGAATATTCCTCTATAAATAAGAGGATTTTGCTCATTTTTGAGAGGAGAGAT
The DNA here is from genome assembly GCA_035041075.1 of Acraspis erinacei. Taxonomy (NCBI): domain Eukaryota; kingdom Metazoa; phylum Arthropoda; class Insecta; order Hymenoptera; family Cynipidae; genus Acraspis; species Acraspis erinacei. The sequence continues at coordinate 575,773 of JAWWLR010000149.1, read as the reverse complement.
GGCAAAAGGGCTTTTGCATTTTCCTCTCAGATTGAGTATAATCCTCTAATTTTCAGAGGAATTACTCTCAGATCAGAACTTGCGCATGCGTAGTCATCAAGCGAAATAACCTAACTTGTTTAGCGTCGGTCTGTTTTGAGTGAACCCGTGGATTTTAAAATTATATTCATCAAGTTTAATGACTCGCAGTGGAGTACAAGTAGTAGTATAAGAGTTCAGCGACTTCGCAGGAGGTAAGTGCATGCACAGAAAACAATGGGGGTTCACTCATGTTGCGGCCCAAAAGAAAGTTGGTGTCGTTAGGAACTTGAGCTCTAATAGATATCTAAAGAGAACTAAATGCGTTCGTTTAGAGCGCACTTGAAAAAAACAGCATAAAGGCTAATTTAGAAACCAACCGCTTGCAGGCGGGATTTTTAAATTCATCATTCTAAAAATACCCAATTGCCTTAAAGAAATAACTTATATTGAACAATTCATTAATTACGGTAAAAGCTATCACATTGTTCGCATCCAGCCCCTTAACCCTGCCGTCGGGGGGCCTATTGTTTCGGCCGATTTGAGCACTGGCGGTACATTCTACTTCAACAAGATGAAAGGTTTGCACTGCGAACTCTACGCAGTACCCACCATCGCGAAACATTAGGAACGAGAAAGAGAGACACTAGGAAAAGGAAAAGAAAGGAAACACAGTGCACAG
>JAWWLR010000149.1:556569-571331 GCA_035041075.1 Acraspis erinacei | reverse complement strand
TTTTCATGGTTGCGTTCGAAACTTCAAATAGATTTTAGAAATTACAAATAATAAAAGTATTTAATGAAAAATAAAGTGAGACATGTGGTCTGAGAAGTAAACGTACATTTTTTCTGGGCCATTAACATTATGGAATGGATGCTGAGTGAGAAATACTATAAAATAGTGATATTCGCCGCTGTCAGTGGACGAAAAGTGAATTGTGTTTAACGCGTATTTGCAATTTACGTTTACTTCTCAGTCCACATGTCTCAGTTTATTTTTAATTAAAAACTTTAATTATTTGTAACTGCTACGTAACATAACCTATATTTTTTGACACATCTATCTATTTGAAGTTTCGAACGCAATCATGAAAACTATGATAAACTTAATCCGAAAATGCACGGACTTGACCGAATGGCCGATCCGAATGCAACTTTAAAACCGCGAAATTTAAAAATGCCCCTATAGAATGGCTTCTCCCCTGCTGTTGTACCAATCGGGTAGCATTCAAGTTCCCCGTGCATGTAAGCCCCAGCGTGTCCACCCTGTATATTCGTGTTTTCAAAATTTAAAAATTGGAAATAAAACTATATGTTGTAAAAATTTAAAATCATTCAGATTTTATTTTAACAGGTTAATTTCAAGTTTTTAAGGTTTCAAAATATGTCGAAAAAGAATCTGAAAGATTTTAAAGCAAATTTTTCGGAATACATTTTTTTTTATTTCTAGAAGTTTCAGTAGTTTTGAAAAGAATCGAAAATAATTGAAATATTGAGAATAATCAGAATAATTTTAAACGAAGTGATCGTATTTGAAGATTTCGAACAAAAATTTAAAATCCTTTTAAAAAATTTTAAAGGTTTTAAGAAAACAATGAAATTGCCTCAAGATTCATGGCTAAATTTCAAATGATTTCTTTATTTTCAAAAAGGGATTCTAAAAGAAATTAAATCAGAATTAGAAAATTACCAAAAAATTCTATTATGCTTGATAAATATTAAAAATTATCCCAACAATTCACTGTTAAATTGCAACTTGTGAAAAATGTAATTTTTTTAAATGTAGATTGTTCAAGATTTAGAAAAAAGAAGTTTAAAGAAAATTACGGAAGATTTCAAGAGAATAAATTTTTTCAGGTTTTGAATTATTTTGAAAAATTAAGTTTAGAATATTATTCTAAAAGATTTCAAAGTATCTCCAAACAATAAAAAAATAAAAGAATCTGAACAATTTTAAGACCCATTTTTTTGTCTTTAAAAATATTAAGACAAATTCGAAAAATTTTTAAATACTTTTAGAAGGCTTAGAAGACTTAAAAATATTCCAAAAAAATTGTTAGTTTGAAATGTTCAAACATTTTTTACAAAAATGTAAATTTTTACAATTTTGTAAAAAAAGCTTTTTATGAATTTGGAAAGGTTTTGAGAGAATCTTACACATTTTCTCTAGATTGCTGGAAACTTTAGAATTATTTTCTGAAAGATTTTAGGGCATTTTTGTGCAGATTAAAAAAAAATGTAATGAAAAAATTTTCAAGTTAAAAAGAAAATGAAATAAAATTATACATTTTAAACAAATTTAACTTATTTTAATGAATTCAGTTAAAAATTTTCTTTTCGTCATAAATATTTTTATGAAATTTAGGTTCAGATTAAAAACGAAACGTGTATTTTCATTATACCTGTTTTTAAATTAAACATGAACTATAACTAAAGTTCAAGCTAAAAAATAAACTTTGTTAAAAATGTTTTAGAAAATCGAGAAAAATCTCCTAAAAGTTGAAAATATTATTTAATCCGAATGATGAAGAGCTTATTTTATTCCTTAAAATATTTTCAACAAATCTCATTCGCTAGTTTTGAATAAAAAACCTTTTATTTAGGGATTATAAAATCCTTACTTTTAAACCATTTTTTCATAAATACAATATTTTAAATAAAAACGTACTTTCCAAATTCATAAAAAGTTTTTTTACAAAATTATAAAAAATCTACATTTTTCTAAAAATTATTGTATTTTTCAAACGAAATTTTTGTTTGGAATCTTCTTAAGACTTCTAAACCTTATAAATCTTTTTAAACAATTTTTTTTAAACTTAAAAAAAAAATTTCAATACTTTGAAATCTTTTAGAATATTATCCTAAAGATAATTAGTCAAAATAAAAAATCATTGAACATTTATCTGGGAATCTGAAGAAAATTTTGGCATTGTCTTGAAACCTTTCTTAATTTTAATTCAGCTTCTTTTTTAAAAATCTTCAAAAATCTACATTTAAAAAGAATGAAATTTTTCAAAAGTTTCAAATTAACTTTGAATTGTTTGAAATCTTTTCAATATTTATTCAGCATAATAGATTTGTTTGTAATTTCCTAATTCTCCTTCAATTTTCTTCTAGAATCCCGTTTGCAAAATAAAGAAATCATTGGACACATTTCAAAATTCTTAAAAGGGCTCTAACTTTTTGTTAACAAAATGTTGAATAATGCACATTGCGTAAAAAATTGTTCTAAATATTCTAAAGATTACAATTATTTTCGATTATTTTTTAAAATACTGAAAATTCTACAAATCGAAAGAATTTTAATCTGAAAAACTTGTTTTAAAATCTTTCAGATTCTTTTTCGACATATTTTGAAATCTTCAAAACATAAAATTAACCTTTTAAAATAAAATCTGAATAATTTTAATTTTTCGCAAGATCTTATTGTCCGTGTGCTGGCAAAATAAAAAATATTTAAAATAGGAAATTAAAAAATAAAGAATTTTATATATTTAAAAATCAGCCCGCTGGGAGGGCACATTATCATAGCGCGCTGCGCACGTGGCTCGCAAGCTTAAGCGCGCCTAGGGTGCGCGACTATTGGTTCTCGCGCTGCATAAATTTGTCTCGCGCTCGGCCTTTCTATGTACTATGTGCGCAAACATTTTAAAATGAAATATCTAAGCATCGATAACTTTCATTTGATGATTGTTAATTCTCTTTAGTTAAAGCTCCTTCGCTTATTTTATTTTAGTGTTATTCATGGGAAATCATTGTTATTTAGGCAAACAATTATTACAGTATAAAACTTATTTTACACTTTTGAACATCGCCAGGCTACGTTGGGGAGTTTTACCTAAAATTGGTATTTTATAACAAAAAGAATTGGATTTCAATCCAATTAGATTTGTTTAAAATAATAAAAATTACAAACATAAACAATTGCTGATTTTCTTAGTATTTTTTGTCGGAAATTGCGAGTAAAATTGAATTATTTATTAAAAAATTATTAGAGTGCAAAGATATTTTCTTGGGATTAAAAATATTTTTGAAGATATGAATCGGATTCTAAGGATTTTAATTAATTTCAATAGGCATCATTAAAATATTTATCAGAGATTTCATAGAATTTCCAAAAAATTTACAGGATTTTATATTTAAAAAGAAGGAAATTTTCAACCAAAGTGATGAATCTTTAAGAAAAAAATGAATTCTAAGCAATATGTGTTATAGTTAATATTCTCACGAAATTTTATTTTCAATTTTCTATCTCGAACAGTTAAATTAATTCAAGAAATACAAATTTTCAGAAAATTTAAAAAATAATGAGTTTTTTAATCCCTTTCAAAAACAAAAATTAATTCTAAACTAAAACAATACATCTTCAAATAAAACTTTTAACCAAATAGTAGAATTTCCAACCGAAAAAAATTTCTACCACGAAGACAAATTTTTAATATAATTGTTGAATTTTTGAAAAAATAGAACATTTTTGAACCAAAAAGATGTATTTTCAACAAAGAAGATTAAATATTTATAAAAAAAAAAATTTGGCAAAATAGTTTAAAATAATTTTCATAAAAATTTGACAATTAGAATTGTTAAGAAAATTTTGAGGAATAGTATTTAACTTTTGAAAAATAAAATTGAATGAAAATGAATGCTTTTGCTTAAAGTGGAAGAAGAAACATAAATATTTAAGTACCTCCTTTTAAATAAACAATTATTACTTCAACTGATCTTTCATTATTTTTGTTTTGTTTATTTGTTAAAAATAATTAATTTTTATTTAATATCAAATGGAATTTAATTTTGATATTCATCAGGGCTTATAAGAGATTTTTTAAAAATATTAAAAATTTTATTTCACACGCCCTCGCATGCCTTAAACATCCGATCGCAAATTTGATAGGGTAATAGTAAAATTTTCCTAATGGGTAATTTATAATTCTAGTAAAAGGAAAAAGAGTCAATTAATTTTTATATGCCATTGGAGATTGTGAAACTTTATAGGTTTTATTTTTAGCATCTCGTATAAAATGTATATAAAATCAACAAAAAATATTGGACACTTTTCAATTTTTAACTTTTCAAATAAAAAATTGAACAATTTTTATATGACAAAACTTTTAATTCAATCGTTTAGTAATTATTAAGTTATATATCATTAAAAACTTTTAATCTTAATAGGTTTAAGTCTAAGGGCTGGAAAAAAACTTGACCTCACGATGAAACTTTAAAAATGATAAAGTTCCAATTCCACAAAATTTAATTATAAATATTAAAGTTCTATACTTTTACAGTCTAAAAAATTTATAGCTTTTACATTTATTCTAACAACAGAAAAAATATATGGTGATTTTTAAATAATATAGGCAATTAATTTTTTTAACAAAATTAATACATAGACCAAAAAGATAATTTTTTAGAAGAAAATCGAAGAAGTAGGATTATTTTCAACAAATAAAGATGAATTTTTAACAATAAAAAAATGAAAATTAAAAAAAATTTAATTTATAACAAAATAGTAAAATTTTTTTCCAGTATATAAAATTTGTATGCCGAAAAAGTAATTTTTTCTTAGACAGTTCAATTATCTACCCAAATGTTTATTTTTTAACAAAAAGTTATTTTCTACCAAACATTTAAACTATAAATCAAAAGAGATTAATTTTTATAAAAATAGGTAAATTTTTAACCAAACCGTTGCATTTTAAAACCATAAATACGAATTTTTATAAAAAATAGTTGATTCCCTAAGAAAAAAGTTCATTTTGAAAAATAAATATGGTTTTCCTACCCGAAAGATTATTTTCTATCCAAATAGAGAAATTTAGTATGAAAATGGGAGAATTATCAACAAAAAATAATGAGTTTTTAACCAAAATTTTTATTTTTTAACGAAATAGTTCTATTTCCTTCCATATTTGCAAGCAAAAAAGAGTTAAGGCCAAAAATGTTCAAATTTTTACCCAAAAATTTAAATTTTTCGCAAAATATTTATTTTTAAGCCAAACAGAGATTTTTTAAATGTTTGATTTTTTTAACATAAAAGTTCATTTTTAACAAGAAAGATGATTTTTATACCATTAAATATAAATTTTCTATCTAAACGGACGAATTTCATTCCAAATAGATGGAATTTTCAACTAAAAAGAATTAGTTTTTAACAAAATGTTTGCATTTTTAACAAAATTGCGAATTTTCGTCCAAACTCTTTAATAAAAAAATAATTTAAAAAGAAATGTCAACAAGGTAATTTAGCTAATCACCAAGCAGATATATTTTTAACCAAAAAAGATTAATTCCAAAAGAAATGTAAGATGAAAACCCCAAACTCACAAACCCCAAACTCACCCACTCCATACCCATACACCCCAAACCCACACACCCCAAAACCAAACACTCCAAACCCAAAAACCCGAAACCCACAAACGCCAAACAAACAAAACCCAAACCCACCCACTTCAAACCCACACACCCCGTACCCACATCTCACAAATCTACAAACCCTGAACCCCTACACCCCAAGCCCACCAACCTCAAGCTCTTCACAAACCCTAAATCTATACACCCTAAACACACTCACTTAAAAAACACACACCCCTAACCGACACACCCCACATCTACAAAACCCAAACTCACCAACTTCAAGCCCATGAAATCCAATCCTACACACTCCAATTCCACACACCCCAAACCCACCAACCCCAAACCCTCAAACCCCAAATACATTTAACCTAAACCCACAAATGCCCAGATCATAAACCCCGATCCACACACCAAAAAATCTCACAGACTAAATCTACACAATTTGAACTCTTACATCCTAAACCTTTAAATTCAAAGCTAACAAACCTCAAACCCACACACTGTATACTCACACACCTCCTACACACATATCCTAAATCTATAAACCCCAAACCCTTCCACCCCAATCCCCAATACCCTAAACTCGCCAATACGAAGCCAACGAATCCCAAACCTACAAACTCACAAGCTCCAAGCCTAAATTAATACAACCCTAACCCCAAACTTAAGTCCCAAAGTCGCAAGCCCAAAAATCTTATGCGTCGATTTTCGGTTTTTGCAGAGCTTGAGGTTGGTAGTACTGGGGTATAAGGGTTCGGTGTGTAGAGTAGGGGTATGTAGGTTTGGGGTTCGTGGGCTTGGGTTGGGTGGGTTTGAAGCGGGTGGTTTGGGGTTTGTGCAGAGCTTAAGGTTGGTGCCCTTGAAGTGTAAGTGTTTGAGGTATGTGGGTTGAGGTTTGTGCAGAACTTGAGGTTGGTGGGCTTGGTATATATTTAGGGTATGTGGGTTTGGGGTTTGTGGATTTCAAGTGGCTAAGTTTAGTGTTTGCGGGTTTGGGGTGTGTGAGTTTAGAGTAGGTGAGTTTGGAGTTTAAGAGTTTAAGGTTTATGAGCTTGTGGTTTCTGAGCTTGGAGTTTATCGGCCTGCGGTTGGTATACTTGGGGGTTTTAAGCTAAGGGTGCGTGAGCTTGGGGTTTGTAGGCTTGGAATTGGTGGCCTCGAGTTTTCTGGATGTTAGAATGAAGGAAGGATGGATGAAGAAGTAATGAAACCAAGAGTAAAAAATATGTTAATCTGACGTTTGTAAATCTGAAGCTTTTCAGCCCGTTTTTTAATTTACTCTAAATTCGGACGTGCTGGCACAATTCTGCGACTGGATTAGAGTTCAGATACCCAAACAACATATAGTACACCTATTCAGGTCCCATTTAAATCTAAAAAAATTGCGTAGTCCTGTGTTATCATTAGCTAATCACACAACACAGTTGGAAGATGATACACCAATTTAACAACTGAACTTTACAGATCAGTTCTTTTGTGGGAAATTATACCAAAACAAATTCAACATCTTCCAATTAAATTCGACCTGTCCAGCTTCAATTAACATGAACTAATCATTCAACATGATTGGAAGAAGATGCAACAATGGACTAAATTAGCTATACAGGTGGGTTCGTTTGTGGACCAACATACCAATAAAATTTAAGATCTTATTAAATTGTTTCCTTTAATCAACATCGTTTACCACCAGCTAATTATACAACACGGTTGGAAAAAGATATAAAAATGGAACAAAACAACTGTACAGGTGTCTTCTTTTATGGACCAGTATACCAACAATATCTTCTAATTCAATTGTCACCTGGTCAATATCAATTAGCATCAGCTAATCACACAACATGCTTGGAAGAACATACAACATTCGAACAAACCAACGATACCAATCGAGTATTTTCTGGCACCGTAGAATTATCTAAATTCAACATCTTCTGGTTAAACTTTAGGATGGTTAGCATCAACTGATCATACACCATGATTGGAAGAACATACAACAATGAAAAAGAACTATACAGATGGGTTCTTTTTTGGAACTGTATATCAACAACATCTTCTAATTCAATTGTCATCTGGACAATATGAATTAACATCAGATAATCATACAACGTGGTTGAAAGAACATACAACAATGGAGCAAATGAACGATACAGATAGGTTCATTTTTGGAACAGTATACTGTCAAAACTCAACATCTTCTAATTAAATTCTAACCTCTTCAGCATCTACTAATATCTACTAATCATACAGCATGGTTGTAAGAACATACAACATTGAAAAAAACCAACTATTTACTATGCAGATAAGGTCTTTTCTGGGCCAGTATACCAACCACATCTTCTAAGTCAATTGTTACTTGTCAATATCAATTTACATCAGCTAATCATAAAACTCGGTTGGAAAAAGATACAACAATGGAACAAACGAACTATGCAAATGGGTTCTTTTGTAGATGACTGTACCAACAATATCTTCTAATTAAATTATAAACTGTCCGACATAAATGAATATCAGCTAATCATGCAACATGGTTGGAAGGAAATACAACAATAGAAAACACCAATTATACAGATGGGTTTTCTTGTCTATTAGTTTACCAACAAAATTCAAAATCTTATTAATTTAATCTTTTTTATTGGATCAGATTTTCTGGTTCCCCAGTCCAGCTATCACCCTGCAAGAAAGCAGAAAAGCACAATATATTTATTGTTTTCAGGAACTTTAAAAGTGTTTACCAGAAACATGTAGTAGATATGAGTTATCTATTTCCTTGTAGAGAAGAGCAAGAATAAAAAAAGTGGAAAAAACCTTAGGGTCACAAAGAATTCGAATGAAGAAAGGTACTGCCAACACCGAGATATTACCTTTGAACGAAGTCGAGAGGAAGACATTAGGGAAATCTTGCGGGATGAGCCGACCTGAGAATTCAAATATTTTTCATCCCACAAGACCGTCTTCTATCTTGTCATTTTTTTAAGAAAAATACTCCCTAGGGACAGAATGTAGCCCACATTTAGGACACGTCTATCCAAAAATGTAGTTAGAATAGAGATATTTTTTACAAAATTTAGCAACTTCCTTTTTAATTGGGTTTGTTAAAAATGCGAGTAAAATCAACCTTTTCAAAATTATATAATTTCTAGCTTCCTGCTTTCAACTTCTGTTTTTTTCTATTCATATTTTATAATTTGCCCAGAACCCAGAGAGATTCTCTTGATTCTATTTTTTATTTATTTTTTTTTGTTAAGAAATATTGCACGACCTCTTCCGATATCAAACATGACCGATTTCTATACAAATCGTATCACAGTGGTGCATCCCGGGATGATTCGTTATATACATTCAAGAATATCTGCATATCACACCTCACTCTATTATTGATATTGAAGTTTCCTTATTAATAGGTGCTCCCTTTTTTAAAAATATTTCCCAATCTAAAAAAAGTGGTGTGATGATATGTCTCGAAAATATGGCAATCATTCTACCATCCTGATGAAAAAACTATACCAAAAGTAAACAAATGAAAACAACACAAATTTTTAGTTTCAATTATTTATATGCAAAACTGTAGATATAGATATTAATGCAAAATCGCCAAGATTCTTTTCTCAAAAAAAAATCTGCGATGATGATCAAAGATTTTCTGTTCAGTCAGGAATCAGACTCAAAGTACTTTGACCTTCCTGACGAAGAAACTTAACACCTAAAATTCTCGAATAAGTCATTGATAATAAAATGATTCTAAAATTATTAATCTCCTATCTTATAAATAAAGACACAGGCGCAGTTAAATTAAAATTGTTTAATTATCTAGTAAATTATTGTAAATATTTTTAATGTTTTATCTTAGTTTTTTTCGCTGTAAATAAATAAATAAATAAATATATATTTAATTCAGTACAAAATTACAAAAACATTATTTTCCTTCAATCATTGAACTTACAATCTTAGACAATACGAGACAATCATAAAATAATTCTAAAGTTAAGATATCAAATTTTTCTTTTCTATCATTTGTGATAATAGATAACTATAAAACACAAAATTTTTTTATTAAAATTCATTTTATGTTTTAATTAATTCTAATTTTAAAGGTTAATAATCTGTGTTCAAAATTAAAATATCTTTTATTCAAAAATCTTTCCTAAAATTTTTTTGATTCAATAAACAATAAAGCCTAACGTTTACATAAACATTAGAAGAAAGCACTAAAATTTAATTTAAAAAAATCTGTAATTGGTTTCAAAACTTACATCTATTTTCTTCAACTTTTGGCACAGAAAAATAGCTCTCAATCAAATGACTATTGTCTTCGAGAGGGCGAAGTTTAATCTAAAGTTTTTAAATCTCTGAAATTCCTTTAAAAATAAGGGCGTTTGAATGTCACATTGGATAAGGGCTTCTTCGTTATCTTTATGGGTTGTCTCACGACAGATGGTATGACAATTCTTAGGAGGTTGCTGATATGGATGAACTTTAAAAACAGACTTTCTCATATTTTACCATTTCTGCGTCATACGCCCCAGGCGGAAATGTTATATATATATATATATATATAATGCCTAGGGATTATATATAATGCCGGGTTGTATACTTGGTCTGTAAATTATACAGTTTCATTATAGATCATTCTTTTCATGCATGAAACAAATTATGCATTATAATTAATACCTAGGCATTATTTATAATATCTAGGCATTATATATAATGTCTAGGCATTATATATAATACCTAGGCATTATACATAATCTCTAGGCATTATATTTAATTTCCAATAGAGATCAGGAAAAGTGTGTAATACTCTATAAATATTATACACATTGCCTATAGGCATTATATATAATGCCCAGAATGGACCAGGCAAAGTGTGGTGTAAGTATTTTTCATTTGAGAAATTTCCCCCTTTTTTGAACTTTCATTATTTTTGTGATTTTTAAGATATGAGGATATATTTTTTTATTATTCACAATAAGACGCATTAAAAAGGAAGGCATTTTTAAACGAGATTTAATAAAAATGCATTTTAAGTTTTTTTAATTCTATTTTTAATGTGAAGAATTCCTGAAAATAATTTTTTTTAATAATACTAAAAATAATATATATTCTTTCTTCTATTTTTAATTTTTTTTTAATATGAATAAAAACTGAGTTTTTAAGTATCAGCCCAAGAAGTCTGTTTATAGGGTCCCAAAAAATCTCACAAATGAAAATGTTTTTTATAATACAAGTTGTGTATAATACATAAGATAATACGTTCTATTAGTAAGTAATGTTTAAATAAATTATTTAAACAATTTATTATTTTTGTTAGGAATTTAAACTTAGAATAGAGTTCAGAAGTCGATTTTTCTGAACTTTTAAACTTATTTTCTACGCTTTAATTAGAGTGAGACAATAATTAAATCAAGTTGATAAAAATAATAATTTTTTACCAATTTTAGTACTTAGAGGTAATAATTAATCCAAATGCGAAAAGTGGACAAAAAGTTAAAAATTAAAAAAACCGCAACTTTCTCGCAATTATAAAAAAGATAGTAATAAACAATAATAATTTGTTTATACAATTATGTTTGTTAAATTGCATCCATTATTATCTCACACTATTTAAGAAGGGGATAAAAAGAAGAAACTGCATCTTTGTAGTATTATTCTAAGAGAATATTGTGACTCATAATAATAAATTGCTCTAAAAATTATTTATTTTAAATTTAATTAATTATTGGTTATAAAATTTACAAAAATTTATTTTTTTCTTATAAGAAATCCATTTTAAACTCCATGGCCTAATTTAAGTAACGAATATATATTATTATTATTATTATTATTATTATTAATTTAATCTAAATTCGTTGCAAAAACTTTGTCGAAACGTACAGGTATACGTTTAGACCATCCTATTCTTGCACTGATGCAAGATCTTTTTTTTAATCTGAAATTCTTAAAAAATGGCTCTTACAGAATTGAAAAAGTAAACGTTTTTATTAAATAATAAATGGCAAAGATAATTTCTTTTTAAATCATCTGTCACTGATCTCCTTAAAACTGCTACTATTTATGATTTTTTACGGTCCAATGTTTTTGCAAATATTCCTTGAAAAAAAAGGTACAAAATTCAAGATTATATTTTAACCATCATGTGCCGGGGATTATATACAATGCCTAGGTATTATATAGAATGCCTAGGAAATTTATATAATAAGTATTCAATTACATACTGCGTCTGAATTGGCCAGGCATTATATATAATGTCTAGGGATTATATATAGTGCCTAGGGATTATATATAGTGCCTAGGGATTATATATAATTCCTGGATTATATACTTTGCTTAATTAATTAAAAATATTTGAAAGAGGTTTAATGTTTTGAAAGGATATCAAGATATTTTAAAAGACGACAAAGTATTTTAAATAATTACAATATTTTTACAAAATTTGAATTGATTTCCAATTTCAGGAGATTTCAAAAGATTTTGAAAGGCTTTTAAATTATTTTAATGTCTTTCAAAGATTTCTATGGATCCCGGAATATTCTGAATAATTTCACGAAATGTTAAGAATAAATGAACGAGTTTGAGAGATTTTAAGAGATTTGCAAGATATTAAAATATTGAACTGTTTTATACAAATTTGAAATTTCAAATACTTAGTTAATAAATAAAAATTTTGTTGAAAATTTATGATTTTGGTTTAAGAACCTAACTGTTTTTTGAAAAGTCAACTATTTGGTTGATAATTACTACTTTTTTTGAAAATTTAATTAATTTGTAAAAAAATTTGGTTTTGTTGAAATTTAAACTATTTGGCAGAAAATAAAATGTATGAATTGAAAATTTTATGTTGAAGATTTACTTTTTAAATAAAATTATTATTTTCGTGTTCAAAATTCTATTTTTTTTTTGTAGAAAATTCATCTATTTGGCTTGAGAATGATAAATTTCATGAAAAATTCACCTATTTGGCGTAAAATTAACTTTTTATTTTCGGGATAAAAATTGAATTGTTTTGCAGCAGTTTGCTTTCTTCGAGTTAAACTTTCAATTCTTTTTTGCGTTGAAAATTATTTTTCTCGTTAAAATTGCATACATGTGGTTTCAAAATTCAACCTTTTTGCATAAAATTAGACTTTTTGGCTTTTAATTTCAACTACTTGATTGATAATTGAAATTTTTGTAACAACTTATATATTTTTTTAAAAACTTAACTGTTTTCTTGAAAAGTCAACTATTTTGTTGAAGATTCTACTATTTGCTTTAAATTTCAACTATTATTTTTTAAATTTATCTTATTTGGTTGAAAAGCCATCCTTTTTTGTTGAAAACTCAACTATTTTCATTAAAAGTTGAATTATTTTGGTTAAAATTCTTTTTCCTGGATTGAAAGTTCAACTGTTTCGTTGATAATTAATATTTTCGTTAAACATTTAATTATTTTGTAAACATTTTCTTCTTTGGGTTGAAAATTAAACTATTTAGCAAAAAATGAAATGCTATCAATTCAAATTTTTGTTTTTAAATTGTTTTGTTTTTAATTTTTTTTTTGTGAAAAGTCGGTTTTTTGGCTTAAAAAATGAACAATTTGAATAAAAACTTAACTACTTGTTTAAAAATTTACTTTTTAAAAGAAAATTCTCGCATTTTGTAAAAAATTGGTCCTTAAGTTTTGAAAATGCAAATATTTGGTTAAAAATTCAACTTTTTTATAGAAAGTAAACTTTTTTTATTTAAAATCATTATTTTCGTGTTCAAAATTCTATTATTTTTTTCGAAAATTCATCTATTTGACTTGAGAAAAAATATACTTTTTTTTAACTACTTGATTCATAAATACCGTTTTGGTTAGAAGTCCATATTTTTGTTATAAAAATTCAACTTTTTTTGAAGAATGAACAATTTTGTTAAAAATTCCTCTTTAAGGGCTGAAATTTCAAATATTTGGCAGAAAATTGAATTAAACATTTTTTGACAATTCAACTGGTTTCTTGAAAATTTAGTTGTTTTTCTATAAAGTTGTTTTTTTGATTAAACAATCAGCTTCCTTTTTCTTTTGGCTTGAAATTTCAACTACTTAATTGGCAATTAAAATTTTTATTAAAAATTTATATTTTTGGTTTAAAATCTTAACTGTTTTGTTGAAAAGTCAACTACTTTGTTGAAGACTCCACTATTTGTTTGAATGGTTAAATTTTTTTTATTTATCTTTTCGTATTGAAATTTTATCATTTTTTGTTGAAAATTCAACCATTTTAAAAAAATTTCAACTATTTGTTGGAAAATTCTTCTTTCTGAAAAAAAACCTTTTATAGTAAATGGACGCTCCCTTATCTGTAAAAAAGAATACATAAGATATAGGATATCAAAGAATTTTTGCCCCACTTTGGAAGCATCATTCACCCTTGTTCTGTATCATCCCTCATATGTTCATGAAAATTTATATCTTTCTACTCCAATGATATTACTAGCATTTGTCTGGATTGAATGACCTGATTTTCTCTGAGTGGTTGCATAACTATTGCACTTTGAGAAAATTAATCCCAAGACCCCTTGCAAGGTCGTGTGCAGAAGTAAATTATCTTGATCTGAAGTACCGCAATTCACGTTTTATTGCCAAATAAAATTAACAGAAAGACATTAAATTTTAAAACCATTTGCTATGGCAATTAGTGAAATTCCACTGCTTCAAATATAAATTATGAGTCCAGATTTCAGGATATTTCCCCTATTATCCTCTTTTTCCCCTTTTTTTAGAGCGAATTTCTCTTATTTTCCCTTTTAAAAAAAATCTCATTTCACCATTCCCCTTTCCCCATTCCCCTTTCCCCATTCCCCTTTTCTTCATTTCTCTTTTCCCCATTCCTCTTTTCATCCTTTTTTAGAGAATTTCTCTTCTTTTTCCGTTTTCAAGAAAAACCCTTTTATAACGAATTCCTCTTTTTCCTAGTTTTCAAGAAAAAATCCCATTTCACCATTTTCTTTATTTCCCCTTTTCCCACGTTTCAAATTTGAATGCTGAATCTACCCTTCAGGCTTATTTTTCTATGGCCCTCTTTTCCTCTTATGTAAAGAACTTGTCTTCTCTACCTCTTTTCAAGAAAAATTCCCCTTTTTCCCTTTCCTGTCCTGTTTTATTTTCCCCTTTTTCCTTTTCAGCTG